>BJCM01268365.1:0-18238 GCA_018326385.1 Flaveria bidentis
ATCTTCACGACGGTGCTTATCGATGTTTTGTGTCTCAATTCGAGCCAAAATATGTAAGTGAAGCCTTAAACGATAAGGCATGGGTGAGTGCCATGCAAGAAGAACTCCTACAATTCAAGAAGCTAGGAGTATGGACACCGGTGGATAAAACAAAAGGTGCTAAAGGAATTGGCACTAAATGGGTCTTGAAATGCAAGAAAGATGACCAAGGGGTCATAATTAGAAACAAGGCTCGACTTGTCATTCAAGGTTTTAGACAAGTCGAAGGAATTGAATACAATGAAATGTTTGCACCTGTGGCTAGAATGGAAGCAATCCATATCTTCCTAGCCTATGCATCTTACATGAAGATCAAAGTTTATCAACTAGATGTCAAGAGTGCATTTTTTCATGGTGAAATCCATGAGATAGTGTATGTCAGTCAACCCGAAGGATTTGAGGATCCTTATCATCAGGACAGAGTTTACAAGCTTGATAAGGCTCTCTATGGGCTCCATCAAGCCCCGAGAGCATGGTATGAGAAACTCTCAACTCATCTGGTGAAACACGGTTTTCGTAGAGGAGTTATTGACTGTACATTATTTATCAAAGGAAAGGATGGTGACATACTGCTCGTACAGATTTATGTTGATGACATAATCTTTGGTTCCAGAAATGAAGAGTTATGTAAAGAATTTGAATCTATCATGAAAGCAGAATTTGACATGAGTGCAATAGGGGAGATGAAGTTCTTCCTAGGATTACAAGTGGATCAGACACCAAAAGGAATCTTCTTGCATTAGACTAAATATCTAGGGGATATCCTCAGTCGGTTTGACATGGAGAACGCTTCAGCTGCAGGAACTCCACTTGCCATGAACCACGATGTGGCACCCGACGAAAATGGTGATCTGGTTGATGCTACAATGTATAGAGGAATGATCGGATCCTTTCTGTATCTTACAACATCTCGACCTGATATCATGTATGCGACGTGTCTTTGCTCCAGATATCAGGCAAAACCGAAAGTCAACCATCTCATAGGTGTTAAATGGATTTTCCGTTATCTGAAGGGTACTCCAACACTCGGGTTGTGGTATCCTCATGATGAAGATTTTGAGCTTACAACGTATAGTGACTCGGATTATGGCGGCTGTAAAATGAATTACAAGTCAACATCAGCAGGATGTCAGTTCTTTGGTAGACGGTTAGTCACCTGGCAGTGTAAGAAGCAGACCTTCGTTGCTCTGTTAACATGTGAAGTTGAATACGTTGCTGTTGCAAGTTGCTGTTCACAAATCATCTGGATTCAACAGCAAATGTGTGACTACGGTTTGTAATTTTCTAACACTCCTATCTATGTTGACAATTTTGCTGCTATAGCCGTAACAAAAAATCCGGTCCAACATCCTAAAACTAAACACATTGGTATTAAGTATCACTTTATACGTGACTGTTTTGAAAAGCAACTAATCGATGTGGTTAAAATAAATACAGATTTTCAACGCACCGACCTCTACACAAAAGCATTTGATAAACCGAGGTTTTTATATCTATTAGAGGTTAATGGCGTGAAAAAAAAGTGATGTGATTTCAGAGGAAGAAAATGCCCGGTCCGACATTTTTTAATTTAATCTTATTTTATTTTCCTGTTTATTAAAATCTAAAAACCACAAAAATATTTTCGGTTTTAGAATTTTAGGGGGAGAATAGGTTAGATTAGTATTAAATTAGTTGCTTTATTTAATTACTTACAAAAACAAGGGAGAAGGACAACTTAGCTAAAAGGAAGTAATCAAATCTGTGAAACTGATTCAACGTTTATGGAAAATGATAGTACATAGGGAATATAGTGTTTGGGACTTCACAAGAGTTTAACCGATTAAGATGCAAAATTCTAAGTATAAGTCTGAAAAGTCTAAGCAAAATAAAAAGAAAAATGATAGTAAAACTAGTATGCTACCAAGGTAACATAGAGAAAGTAGACCTAGAGGCTGCTAGTTCATTATATGATGTGTCGGTAGATTCAACATAATAGATGAGTAGACCTCATTGGTGGTTTAAAATTTAAATTAAGTTGTTCAACTCGCTGTGGGTTCCCATCTTATCCCTGGTTAACACAATCAACGCAGTTCCAATAAGGGGTGAAGAGCAAAATAAATGCCACAAATGTGTGCGGACGACCATAAAAATTGAGCAAAGCACATGGAAAAATGCAAAATGCAATCAAGCTAATAACTTATGTTGTTAGTGCGTTATGTGCAAAAAGAAAATAAATGCTCTAACAAGAAGATAGGTTGTGTGCCTCTCTGTTGTGTGGTGGCACTGACCTGAGGATGAGCATAACCTAAATATTCTAGAATTCATTGTTGTTTGCGCCTCTCTGTTGTGCGATGGCACTGACCTGAGGCTTGGCATCTCTTTGAAAGCTCTTAGAATAGTCTCTTCTTGAAATATACCCGTAGACCGCTCAAAAATCTTGTGAGGAACGTTGATTACCATATAAGTGTGGGATCCACAAATGCTTGTTGAAATAATTAAACCTTAAATCATCACCAATGTGTGTCAAAAATCTGTGTATGGATTTAAGAGGACAAGCATACTGACAATCATCGTGAACTGCAATTCTTGAAAGTCAAAATCATTGTGTGCACCTTGTAGCTCTAGTATGATTTCTTAAAATTGCTATTGACTCTCGGTCAAAACTAGAATCTAGCATCAACATAGTTTATTAAAGTGTCCCAAATGATTCTGAAATACGTGTATGATTCCATAATGAATGGTACCAGAAATGATAAACTAGAATTGAAGCTGTGTTGTCCCGGAAGTAAAATCGATTAGAAGTACTCTAATAGGTTTAAATCCATCTCCATACCAAAAATACAAAAATATGTGTTGTGTTAGTTTTTAAATTTCTAGTTTTTTTATTCATTTATTTTTAGTCATTTGGTAGGTAAAAGTCGGAGTATGCAATTGGATTCAATCTGTGAATCACTCACTTAAAAGGGGTCACGTATGAGGTGACCAATCGGGTTTTTTAAGTTAAAAGGATCACGTCTGAGGTGATCAATAGGTTTTCAAATTAAAAAGGTCATGTCTGAGATGATCAACGATCATAATGTCTTATCTATATTTAACAAGTTAAGTGTTTGAAAGTGCATGTGGTCAAACTCATAAGTCTCAGCCATTCGCACGACTGGACCATAAGTGTAGACCAATCGCACGATTGAATCATGAGCATGAGCCAATCGCATCATTAAACTATACGTATGGACTAGACGTACGATTGGACCACAAGCATGGGTCAATCGATGCGATTGGATCACTAGAATGAACCAAACGCAGGAATGAAGGTAACCGACTAAGTTAGTCGCACGATTGAACCCCAGTCGCACGAATGGATGTGACCGACTGAGCCAGACGCACGACTGATACCCAATCGCCCGAATGAAGCGTGCGAATAGGTCCAGTCGCCCGACTGAAGGCAAAAACAGTATAAATAGGATGAAGTCGGTCGCACATTCTCACCACCCTTCAATCGCTCCCAAATCGCACGAAAGCAAACATACTCTGCCACTGAAATTGTGTTACTAACATGTAATCTCATCTTCTACAGGTACTTAGTGAATGAATTCGCACAAAATGTGTGGTGTAATCAAACCCTAACAGACCCAATTTGATTAAAATCAAGAAATCTGTGAAAACCTTCATGTAGAGCACTTAAATCTGCATAATCGTTAAAATGAAGGACATATAGTGATAGTTAGGGTCCTTGTGAATCTAAAGAGTCTAAACACAACGTTTAACATCAATTTTTGACCTAGATTCAGAGTTAGAGTGTCGAACAGAGAGTTATGCGACTAGTCACTCCGAATGAACTTCAATCACACGATTTTTAGGGCGAATGACTCAATCGACCGAATGAACAAGGCGTATGAAGTCAATCGCATGATTGAACTTAGCCACATGCTCATTCGACCGATTGGATTCAGGCGCATGCTCAATCGCCCGATTGGACTCAGCCGCATGCTCAATCGCTCGATTGAACTCAACCACATTCTCAATCGCATGACTGAACTCAGTCGTATGGTTCAAGCGCATGATTGAACCAGACTTATCTCAGAATAGTTTAAATTTCAATAGTCTTCTGTTATGGACAAACCTTATGTTTATGTGTCTTGTGTTACAGAAACATGGCAGATAGGTGGATCATCAACACCAAGCACAACATTTGTGCCCACTTGGATGCCACCACTCGGAATGCTGCTGAGTTTGTTAGTATTATTGCGTTTCTAAGGAGATCAAGGATCTATAGAGCTATATCTGCTCCATGCACACCCTATCGGTCTATACAACAGGCCATCTAGCAAGGTGCTTTAGTTGACAGATCTGCTGAGCCCTACTGCATTCGGAGAACCATTTTTGGGCAAGAGATTGAGGTTACCGCATCAGACCTTTGATGGGTAATGGATCTGGGTGATGATGCTGACCACCCGACCAGGTTACATCCTCTGACCGGTAGGGGATGTTTTCTACGGATGAAGTACACTGGGGACATCAATGCAGGTGTGCTCAACAAAATCAACTTGTGTCCCCAGTTCAAGTACCTGGCACATGTCATTCTAAAGTGCATTGCTCCATGGAGGGGTGGATTTGATGATCTATCTGACCAAATCCAGAATGCTTATGTGGCACTGATGCTGAATCACCCCTTCAGCTTCTCCAACATGATCTTCTCCTACATGGTCGAGAACCTTGAGGCCAAGGGTAATGAGAGCTTCTGCATGTATCCAAGGTTCTTGCAAATGATCATAGATGAGAAGCTTTCTCTACTGCCCAAGGAGAAGGACGATGCAGTGATGATTGAAGTGACGGATGATACGACACTAGGTCAGATGAAGGTGTACCGGGGGAAGCAGGTGAAGCCCCCGGTCAGGAGACTGTTTAGCCATCTGGCCTATAAGGATTATGTGGCACCCGCTAGGAGGAAGTGGTGTCACGATGACAGTGATTCCGATACAGAGCCCCTCATTACTTCCACATCCAATGACAATGACGATGATGATGACCATGAAGCCGGTCAAGGTGGGGGAGATCAGGTCCCAGTTCTTCACGGGCCACCGATACTTCTACTATATCTTCACCACCTCCACCTACTACTTCTTGTGCTCCCGGTGGATCTGAGCAGGCTGCTATCCACCCGGACTTTCTGATAAATGAAGAAGAGGATACAGATGATGAGCCTCTGGTACTGACGGTTGGGAGCCAGATCATGGCCACTGAGAGAGGGCTTAGGGCGGCTGGTGGACGCTAGGCTGAGTCTAGGGGTGACGCTACTGATGTCACATATCCTTCTTACACCCCGGACCAACCCAACAGCCAAGGGGGAGCTTCTATTTCGAAGGGATCCAGGAAGAAGAGGATGGCTCTCCCTTATGGTAAAAAGGGTAAGAGGCCAAGGTTTACTTTGATCACATCTTCTACCATAACCACTACCAGAACTGCCACAGCTACCACCACTACCACTCCTCCTACCATTACTACCACTACCACTCCACCCACCACCACTACCACTCCTCCTACCATTACTACCACTACCACTCCACCCACCACCACTACCACTCCTCCTACCATCACTACCACAGCCACCCCCTCACCACCCACTCACACTCCACCTCCCGTATTCATCACATCCACCACTACCACCACCAGCCACCAAGCAGGTCCCTCAACCCACTCTACATTCACTACCGGACCCACTCTACCCTCCATTGGGGTAGAGGAACAACTAGCCAACTTAAATCGGATAGTGCTAAAGCTGCTAGCTGCCGATGAGCAAAGAGTACACAACTAAACCAGCTTACGGAGCTCAATGCTGCTCAAGCTCAGCAGATTACACAACTTCAGGAGCAGAATGCTCATTTGGTTAAGAGGATTGAGGATTTGGAGGCAAAGAACAAGAAGATCATGCTCAGGCTGAAAGGATCAAAAAATGAGCCTCTAAAGATCAGGGAAGGTGAAGGTGATGATGATGATGATGATGATGATGATGATGATGAGTCTAGTGAAGAAGATGAAGGTGATGATGAAGGATCGAGGGGTAAGAAGAGAGGAGATGATGATGATGAAGAAGGTGACGAGGCTGCATTAGCTTCTGCTCAAGGTCAAGAAAGGCGGACTAAGAGAGCACAAGATCAAAGAGCATCATCCTCACCCCTGCTGTTGAAGAACTGATCGGTCAAGATAAAAGTAAAGATTATATGTTTTGTATTTAGTAAAACCTTTGTACTTGATTCAAATATTACATTGATGTAATTTATGATTATCTATTTTATCTATTGTTTAAATGTCTTGCTTAATTACTAATGATTGTTGTGTTAAATGTTTAAATCAAGCGAATCAAACATCATAGCAAGATGAATATGATGTTGCTCCCCTGTAGCAAATCAAGTCTCAATTCACCATGATTCTTGATTTTCAAGGGATTGTGAGAAGGTCAGTGAGCTACACTCACGAAGAAGGAGAAATCATACACGACCTGATCGATGACAAACTTGCGGAGATGTTCAGACTGAATCCTGATGAGCTCGTCAAAGATGCTCCAAAGGTTGATGTTATGAGTGATGATGAGCTGAATAATGTTGATGAAATAGAGATTGAGGATGTCACGTCTGAGCACTATCCAGAGTACACTGACCGAGAGGGAAATGTGATCCCCGACTTGGGTGACACTCTCGGCAGTGCTACATTTGAAAAACTGGATGAGATGGAGAAAGAAACGGATAAGAATGAAAGCCAAGCCCAAGCCTTGGATGCAGATGTTAAGATCAAGAAGGCTGAATGGGCAGCTTGATTTGCTAAAATTAGAGCCCAGCGCAAAGCTCCAAAGCAGAATGCCTACACAAAGCTCTATAAAGTAAAAAGACATCAGAAAGTGTCAGGCAAGATCATAGTGTGGGCATATTTTGAAGATCTAAGTGTTTATGTTGTAAAGAGGGAGAAGGGAATAAAGTACTTCAGGTATCCTCATGACCTGAAGACTCTCCTAGGTTTTGAGCTCAGCCAACTAGCACGCTTAAATCTACTATATGCTAATCCTAGAAAGATGTCAAGTTGGTTTGAGGCTGCCCTAAAGAAGGAATACCACACCAGATGGGTAAACTTCAGACCCCTCAACAACCGAAGAGGTACATTCGTAGGTTTGAAGTGGATCCTATATCTGGAAAGCCTAAAGTCGTGTTGAAGTGGAGTCCCCCATGCACAATGTCCAAGATTCCCATATGGGAAATGCCTCAGGACTTCACTCCACACTTCAAATGGTGGTATTATGATTGGAGAAGAGGCAAAGCGGTCATAGTTCTAAATAGAAAGGGAAAAATGGAAACTATTCAGGTATTCGACACAATGTGGCTTACAAACTTTTCTGCAGAAGATGTCTACACTTTATACAAGTGGCCACTGTTCTATGACACACAAGATATTGTACAAGCTCTCCAATTCCAGAATGTCATATGACTCTGCTTTGCATTTGAAATACATGCAGGAGTCACAAGAGAGGAGAAGTACATGATTTTTGAAGAGCTTATAAAGAATGTCAGACAATAGAGTAAACTAGGTCCAAGGGGGAGTTTGTTGATACATATATGTCCCTAGTTTATGTGCTTAATGTAAAAGTCTGTCATGTCTTACACATATGTAATAAATGAGTTGAATGAAATATAATATGTGGTTGATGCTTATAATGTTTAATATTTCCTTTTATTATTGTGTGTTGAAGTATAATGAACTTACTATATAGGTTTGAGGTTGTTGTGCACAATTCTTAGTCAATAATGATTGAGAAATGTGTTCAAACTTAGTCGTATGAGTCTTCATGCGAATGGACCATACGCATGAATATCTCATGCTAATGGACCAGTCGCACGACTGAACCAGGAGACTGGATCAGTCGCACGATTAAGACATAAGATTGACTCAGTCGCACAACTAAACCTTCAGTTGTGTGTAAGGATCAATCGCATGATTCAATCGCACGACTGAACCATGCTAATGGTTCAGTCGTACGATTGGAAACCCATAACCTATAAATACCACCTAATTCGTGGAAAAAACGTAACACTTGAAGAATTTTGACACATACTTGTAACCTAGCCATCTAGAGCATCAAGAAAGCCTGTTCCAAGTTCATAGTTTGCATCTAATCTTGTTCTTCACATTTCTTTAATCGTTAGAGTGATCGGGATTGCATTCTCACTGATTGGATTGCCAATCAAATAGGATTCCACACTATTTGATCTGGTTTCACACATTATCAGTTCGTACTCCGTACGTACACGGTCCTAACATTATACACACACACACACACATATATATATATATACATACATACATATATACACATATATATACATATATATATATATATACATATATATATATATACATATATATATATATATATATACACATATATATATATATACACATACATATATACACATACATACATATATATATATACATATATATATATATATATATATATATATATATGTATGGATGCATGTATGTATGTATATATATAGCTTAGGATTATCTTGAGAACCATTTTTTTGTGAGAACTCTAAAAACCAATCGGAGTCACTCATTTTTAATCACATGCTATTTCCCCCATTTTTTTTAAATGTTCATAATTTTTTTTCACAACATCATTTTTTCAAAAAAACTTCACCATAAAATTTAATATTTTTGTATCATTCCAACGCCTACCACATTGATATACTTTTTTTTAAAATCGTTAATCTGTTGTTTACATATGTGTAAATCTGTAAAGGTAGTATTCATCTCACATCATCTTGTTCTTGGAAATGTAGTATTCTAAGAATACCCTATGGTTGTTTACGTTTTGATGGCATTTCTTTTCACATAAATGATCTTTGTTCATGGGTTTGCTTTCTTGGTTATAAAATGGTTTATTCCCAGCAACTAAAACAAGTTTTAAATCACTTAGATCCATTGCGTTTTATGTTTATATGGTTAAACAAACTTTGATAAACTTGTTAGAAACCCAACAAGGGGAACATTTTTGTGTTTTTATTTTTTCATTTTTATGTTATTTTTTGATTTATAATTTTTTCAAATATGTTTTTGTTAATTACAATTTTGTCATTAAAACTAGTGGTTGAGAATGGTTCCTAGAGTTCTCACAAAAAAATAAGTTCTCATTTGATCCCTCCCATATATATATATATATATATATTCTTAGATCTAGGAACTATAGGACTAGATCATTTTGTATAGGCTTAGAACTTTAATCAATATTTGTAATGAACAATTGTAATTCATTATTATATCATATGCATTATATATAGGTTGACCCATATGTGTATTGATCTGTGTATGATTGCAGGTGCAAACATAATACTTGGTCAATTACTGAAAATTGACTAAGTGTAAGAAACATCTACGGATGAATATTTTTTGTTCTTCCGTAGATATGTTTCTTACAAAATCAATCATCCGAAGATCTTCTGCGGATGAACAACCAACTCTGAAGTCAGAAGTGAAGATTCCTACGGAAGAACAAGACTCCTCTAGAAGAACAAGGCTCCTTTGGAAGAACAAACATCTACGGAAGACCATATTCCCGCAGAGTCCAAACACTTGTATTTAATAATACAAGTCAACAAGATAGTTGTGTGAATCCCAAGAGATCCGGTGTTTTCTTAACAGAAACACATGTGCCTATAATTATGGATCCTAGGTTTCACATCAAGCAGACGACAACGACGACAAGAAGATACAAGATCACAAATAACCAAACATCAAATCACACAAACACAAAACCTAGCAGCCGTCACATCAACATCAATACATTCAATCCAATTTTATTTCATTCATTGTTTATTCATCTGTAGTCATTAAAATGTTTTATTGAAATACATTTGAATTAAATAGTTTTGTTTGATTATTAATTGTGTTCTTCTTATTGTGTTCGTCTTAATTATTAATCATTATTGTTGATATTGAATTTATTAAAAACAATTAAACAAAGTTAATATTGATTCCGCAAACATTGACTTGACTCCAGATTAACACTGATAATTCCTAATTGCGATCTTTGGATTCACAGGTGGTATCAAAGCCAAGTGCTCATTGATTAAGATCAATTGATCTATCAGTGTTAATTCATTTAATTGTTTGCTTGTTTCACTAGATTTTTCAATCTTTGCTGATCAGATCTAGTATTTCTAAGTAAATCGTTTTGTGTGATTTAATAAAAACAGTGAATTGTCTCTCAGCAAGCACTGTTACATTGCTTGATTAACTTGGGTCAATATTCAAATCAATTGAATAGTATATCTAGATTATTGATTGACATTCATATATTGTTCATATTTAATTGAACAAATACATTGACAAAATCCTTAAATTTGATAATTAATTATCATTGAAAGGATTGACTGATTTGTGACCACAACTGTTTATTTCTTATAATTTAAGGTTTGTCACTAATTAGTTCATTTCTTAAAAGATACTCTGTAATAGTTGAATTCTTGGATCTTAACTAAACATGAGTAACTTTTGTGGATCATCATACCAACCTCCAAAGTTGGAAACAAAAGCAGACTTTAAATCCTAGAAAATCAAGTTCAGGAATCATGTTAATTATACATATTCTAACTCATGGGTTTCAATAACAGAAGGTTTTTATATTCCACCCACTCTTGGGCCGGATTAGAATGACAACAATCAACCAATAAGTACAAAGGATCTGTCACCTTATAACGTTAAGAAGGTTAAAGTTGATATTAAAGCATATAGATTGCTTAGTATGGCTTTACCTGAAGAAATATTTCATGTGTGAGAATTACAAAACAGCAAATTCCTGGTGGAAGATTCTTCATACACTCTGTGAAGGGAGTGATGAAATTAGAAGCATTAGGAAGGACACCCTTCATTCATAATGCAGGATCGGTTTATGTCACTAACACTTTGTTTTTCTCTCAAACTCACTTGAACAACACTCGGATGAAGGCAGTGTCAATAAGAGTTGATAACAATATAATAAGTAATGAACAAACACATAAAGATAATTTCAAGGTACTTGCATATATTGCTTCTCAACTCAAATGTTACAAGACTCTTACAAGCATGGTTTATGAGTTACAATGAGAAACTATATATAATACTACCTACAACCGGATATACTTTGATTCCAGCTGGGATCCTATAACTAAAGCAAATACTACAATGCTAGAGTTAAGGTATATTAGATAAAGTCTTATCCAAGATATGGTAGTCATGATAGGTCCATGACTTACCTTTTGTCACCAACTAAAGTTGGCAACTGTGCTATCTAACAAAAGGTGAACGGTGGAATAAAGTATGGTCAACTACATGGATCTTTGAGAAAGCGCCATGCAGTATCAGAGGTCTACAGCGGAGTGTCAGAGACCATACTTATGTCCACTGGTTCATAACAGTGTCTTCCGAAGGTTAAATGGCTTCAGAAGAACAAGTACTTCCGAAGCCACTTATACTTCGGAAGAGGCTGCTTCTTCCGAGGCTTGGGAACTTCTTCTTTTCTTCATAATTCGGAAGTAGTCTTCTGATTTATTTATCTTGGACTTGATCTTTAGAAGTAAGTTCTTTGACTTCGGAAGTAGAGTTTGTCTTCGGAAGTTGATCTTTCACTTTATCTTCGGAAGAACTCTACAACCTTTGGAAGTTCCACACTTAGCTTCGGAAACCTTTGTAAGTAGCACCAAAATTTGTCTAAGTGATTTGGTTTTGGTTGCACTAGCCTTCTTATTGACCCAATAATATTCTAGGAAAAACCTAGGACAAACGGGAATATCACACCCTTGAGTCCATGGTGTCATGACCCCATAAATTTTCATATGGATTTACCGGTACCAGCACTCACTTTTGAACCTTTTTTTAAAAGGAAAGGGAATTGTGAAAATAAAGAAAAACTTGGACAACATCGTATAAAATCGTATAAAACGAAGAAGAACTAGCAAAATCAGGGAAAATATGATAAAATCATCACAATGTAAGCTCAATGGAAGAACTAACGAAAACAGATGAATGTGATTGAACACTTTCAAACACCATAGCATTCGTAACAATAGTATTTTTATTTTACTTTTTTGATTTTTTGAATTTGGTAGTTTTTGAGTGCATCTCACACCTATTTATAATAATTTAGGCCACACGGAGCATTCACAGGTAGTAAGCTCACATAGACATGGCAGTGAGGTTACACCACCTTAAGTGTCACGAGTCGTATCATCGGATTACTAAGCCTGCTACGGGACACCCTCAAGCCTTCTTGTTGCATCGATCATAAACTAATAACTTAAAAATAGTGTCCTTAATAGTTTTACAACTTTTATTCCTATATTAATGATGAATTTTGATTTTTCTCTTGTGCTTGTTTATCTTTTAGGAAAACCTAAATGCGGAATTCTTTATCTCTTTTTTACAAACATATTCGTATAAATTTTAATAAAAAACAAAGTTATATATAAAATGTTCTTGGCCTAGTAATTGGTTCCGACACTCATTTAAGATTAGCTTTGTAATTTATTTTATTTGATGAATTATGTTTAATTAGTGTTTTCTTTCGTGCTACCCGTGCGGGAGTTTGGTTGCTTTTTCTTGTCTTACGCGATGTGACTTTGTTTGTTGCCAACTTGGCATATCGAAAACCATAAAGACAAATATTGATATTGGTTCTGATAATATCTATACCGGCAAGGATAATGTTCACTCATAATCAGTTTGGTTCGTCGTATTACCGCAGTTGTAACTTCACTTGTTATAACCTATGATAGAAAAAACATTTGATTTTGAATACGACTTTGTTTTGAAAAAAATCTAGATCATTGACCAAAAAATAAAGATAACTGCACATTTCATTTCTTGAATAAATGACTAGAAAATTTTACAGAAACACGAAATTATTAGAAAATAACACATTTTTAAAGCGTAACTTATATAATAATAAGGAGAAAATGAAATTTATTTTAAAAAACTAGAGTTGTTTAACTTTGGAAATTTTAAAAAAATTAAAGTTTTGTGGTAAAATTAACACAAATACCATTTCACTAAAAATCTTATGGGTGGTCATATAACTAAAAAAGTAAAACCTAGGTAGCCAAAGTTGAAAAAGCGCAAAATCTATTACAACACTCAAGTTGATTTTTAATATATAATAATAAAAGTACAGTACTATTTTGGCCTATAAAGTTAGGGTCATTTAACTCTATTAGCATAAAAAATAATCTTTTGACATATCAAATGAGTTTGTTATCTGTAATCATTTATGCCCCTTAGGCTGATGCCAACCAACTTATTCCGTTAACACCCATCACGTGCCCCTCACATAAGGGGCATTTCAGTCATTTAATCCATCTTTTGTAAATATAAAAACCATTCTTCTCCTTCACAACTGATCTTATGCTTTATCTTCTTCCTTGACGGTTACCTAAATCTGAACAACCATGGTTATATGCAAATGTGGGCATCCAACTATCATTTTAACCTCAAAGACTAATGCTAACTCTGGATGTTGGTTTCATTGTTGTTCAAGATAGGTAGTTTCATAATTGTTAACTATTTAGTTACTGTTTTACTAAATTTCATAGGCATATTTGCATGGAAGCAATTGTGGGTTTGTTGTTTGGGTCGAACCCCTCATGTGTGCAAAGTCTACTGAAATCATATCTAAGTTAATGAGAACTATAAAGAATCTTGAAGAAAAAAGGAGAACAATGGCTGCTGAAAACAAAAAGCTAAAGTGTGCACTTATTATAAGTTGGATTACCTTTGCCATTTACTTTATCATCAATTGAAGAAGAGTAGTGGCGTTCAGTAATGCAATGTAAAGTAATATTGGAATTTCTCATTTTGTATTTGCACTATTGTGTAATAAAATTTCAAACTCTGTGATGCAATGGTTACATAGATTGTTTTAACATATGTATCATATGCATAACATAATTATACAATTAACAAGCAAAAGAAAATCATTAAGTTCATAAACAACAAGATCATACAAAAAAGTTGATTATAAAGTAGTTCAGATGCATAACATGTTCATACATCTAACAACCAAAAGAAAATTACATAAATGGACCACTAACTTTATTCCTAAAGCTGAGTTGATTGTGGTGTTGCTTGTGAAGCATTTCCATGTCCTTTGCAACTTTTTTCAAAGACCACATGTGACCGATACCCCTTCCCTAGTAAGCTTCCTATCATTATCAATATTTTGTGATAGCCCATTAGTCAATTTTTTCCTTACTTTCTTTGCCCTTTCAACTTGCACATGATGTTTAGGGGGTACTAATTATATTGGACAGGCTGATGGTGTCCATAAGTCCCTTCTATTGATTGGGTCAATGGTGTTTTTGTAAACTTTCTTCCAAGTGTCTAACCAGTACAACTCATCCACCCACGATTCTAGTATCCCAACTTGGAAACCATTTCTTATCATATTCTAGTTTATAGCATCATATGATTACATGGCATCCATGTTAGTTCCTATTTCCTATAAGAATAGGTCATGGTATCCATATTCCTAACACATTGATCATTCCAATGGTCCACTCACCTGATACTTGTGTTGATCATTAAAATAACAATGTATTGATAATTTTCATTTTTATCTGGTTGAATGTCATTGTGGTTGTTGGTGTCAAAGGACCATCATATTTTCAAATCATCCTATACACCATACTAATTATGTGTATCATATACTTTCTAATAAACTCTAAGCTGCTTATTAAAAACTTCACATAAATTGTTGAAAAGAACATCACACTTTGACCTACCTGTAATATATATAATAAACATCAATATATGGGATCTGGTAAACTTTAACACTACAATCTAATCAACTTACCACTAGAATGGGATCTAGCCTAATGCTTGGGATTTCTTTCAACCACTTATGTAAGGCATGATCTTTGTTGTTTATTGCTTTCATATGTCTATTGAACTGAGAAATTGTAGTTGCACTAGCACATTTACAAAAAACCTTTATAAAGGTCTCCTTTCTATTTAGCCTTTATGTTTTCATGAATGTGTCTGAGATAATATATATGTTCAATGGTAGGATACAACTTATTGATTGCTGGTATGATACCTGTAACGGACAATAACAAGATACGTTTTATTGACAACAAATTAAGTAACATAAAGTTAAAAGCAAATTACCTTCTATCTATCACTAATAAAGGTGAAGTTGAAGTTGATGGATAGATCAAGAGCTTCCCCATGGTTTTCTAAAAACCAACTCCATGAATTAGTGCACTCTTCTCCAACAACTACAAATGCTACAGGGTATATCCCATTATTCCCATCAACACCAACTATTGTTAAGATCTGGCCGGGATGAGGGCCTTTCATGAAGCACCCTTCAAGACCCAATATCTCTTTTACAATAAATTGAACCCGACTTTCAAAGCCCTAAAGCATATGTAGATCCTTCTAAATTGCCTTGTATCACTAGTCGGATTAAATCCTCTTTCTAAATCCAATTTAACTATTTTTCCATGATTTGATCTTGCAACTCACTACAATAATCTTTAAGGAGTAGATACTATGAAGTGGTCACCATGAACCTTGTTAATGGCCATTAACTTTGCCTTAAATGCATAATGAGAATAGTTTAATAATAAACTCAATTTTATGATAAAAAACTTTGTATTTAATAATATACTTGAATACTTTTTGTAACCCTACTTGAACCTGATGTTTCTTTTGGATATGTTCCTGCAAAGCCTTTAATGGTATTACTAGATTTAACTCAACTACTAGCTTTATCTCCATTACAATATAACTAACAGTGTACTTCACCTTTCTAGTTTGTAAGCACCTATGTTCTTGGTAAATAGTCTTGACCAACCAAGTATCTAGATCTCCTTTTCTTTAAATGTGTAGTGCCTAAGGACAAGAAGCAATAGGCTTATTTTGGTAGAAGATGTGTCCCCACCCATTTGTGAAGACTAACCATTTTTTTTACCATCTCCATATTTAACCCTTTCTCTTTTATCATTATTACTAGATGCCCCTCTTAAAACAAACATTGGATTTATTCCTAAGTAAAAAACTCTAAACTGTAAATTTTATTTCTCATAATATGTAATTGTCTTCTACTTGGAACAACATGGTTTTTTATTAAATTTTTATATTTTTATTGGTAAAACTTTTACCAACAAAAAACATTTTCTTTCTTTTTCTATACCTTCTTGCAACTATCTTTAATTAATTTCCATTCTCATCTTCAGTACCATTTTCAAAGTCATCAGGATCACATTCCACATAATCCTTATCCTCACTGTCCTTTTCAACTGATACATCCTTAACCATGCTATCATTATTGCAGGATCGTTGAAGGGTATGAGTTACAACACAACAACACAAAGAGGAGATAAACTAAACTTTGATCAAACAGTAAACTGGATTAACCGAGTTGTGACACTAGAACACAAGTAATATAAAAGACAGAACACAAAGAACACAGGTGTATGGTTTTCAAGAATGCAGTATATTGCTTTCTCTATGTTCTATTACAAGTGTTACAAATTATGAATAAAAGATACAAGAACATGAGATACTTATACTACATCCTATAGCCGGCTATACTTTGAAAGCCAGCTGGATACAATTGACTAGACACAAACAAAATCAATTGTAGAATCAAAAGGCATATTGCCTTTTGACTTGTGACTATGACATGCCATAGCTCACATCCTTTTCTATTACAAAAAGGATAAAGTACATAAAGTAGAAAGTAGACTCAAGACCTCAATGTATAGTTACCAAAAGCATGGACCTTTTCACCAAACCATGTAAGTTGGTGACTTGCAGAGTTGCAGCGGAAAGGTGTCCAGCTTTACAGAAAAGTACATCAGATAAAGCATATCTTAAAAGTATTCGGAAGAAATCTGTCTTCATAAGTTGAAGCTTCGGAAGACTTTGTCTCTGAGGCTTCGGAAGACTTCATGTTTGGCTTTGGAAGATATTGGTCTTGGATTCGGAAGATTTCACACTTAGAGTATGTTTTCTGTTTCATGTGTGAAACTTCCTAAGCTTCTTCTTTAATGTACTTGTGCAGCATGCAGGAAAGACTTAAGATGTTTAGGTTGCATCAGTCTCTTCATTAATCTCTACAATTATCTTCCATCATATCATCTTCCTCCTATATTAGGATTATCATCCAACATTACCCCTTCCTCATGTTAAAAGTATCACCAATTACATCATTTTCCTTTATGTTATCATTATATCCATCATATCATATTCACCCATGTTAGCATAATCTTTGATGTTAATAAACTGTTCAAAAAAATTAAAATCCATAAAATTAATCTCTGAATTAGAATTTGCACTACTATTCACATGATCATGCACTTGACTAACATCCACATGATCAAACACTTGATCATCACTAACATATACAACCTCTATATTTTGTTTAAAACACATCTGCATGATCATGTTCTCGATTAAGATAAACACACTCTATATTATGTTGACTAACATCAATATGATCAGGTTCCTTATTAACATGAACACTCTTGACATTATGTTGACTAACATCCTCATAATCAGTTTTCTCATTGTCATGAACAACCTCTACTATACGTTGACTAACATCCACGTGATCAGGTTCTTAATTAACATGAACACTCTAGATTATGTTGACTAACATCCACATGATCAACTTTCTCATTGTCATGAGCAACCTCTATATTATGTTGACTAACATTCATATGATTAACTTTCTCATTGTCATGAACAATCATTACATGATCCCTCCAATCTAGTGCTAGTTGGTTTTTATAAGGTTTAGATCTTACCTTTGAATTCCTAGTAGGATTCGATGGCTGAGGATAATTAGGATCATTAACCTCTTCAATTACAACACTTGACCTTTGAATAGGAGATTTGAATTGATACTGTAGAGAATACATGAAGAGGCTGATGCAACCCAAACATCCAAAGTCTATCCTGCATCCATGCTGCACAAGTACTGAAGAAGAATGCTTCGGAAGTTTCACACATGCAACAGAAATACTCTAAGTGTGAAATCTTCCGAAGCCAAGACCAATATCTTCCGAAGCCAAAGATGAAGTCTTCCGAAGCTTCAGAGACAAAGTCTTCCGAAGCCTCAACTCTTGAAGACAGATTTCTTCCAAAGACTTTTAGTAACATGCTTTATCTGATGTACTTTTCCATAAAG
>BJCM01268379.1:0-10482 GCA_018326385.1 Flaveria bidentis
AAGTGTTAGTGACATAAACTGATCCTGCAATTGGTATCAGAGCTTTTTAGGCTCTTGATTGTGAGATCTTACCATCCAAATCAACATGTTTTCACTCCTCCCTACAACTCACTCAAAATGGCCCTTAACAAATCCAAAGTAGAGATGGGAACTATGACCAAAGCTCCCATCATTACTCCTGAAAACTTCAGGTCTTGGAGTAGAAGAATGGAAGGCTTCATCAGATACCAAGACAGCAAAATGTGGAACTCCATTGTCAACGGCGCGTATAAACCCAAGGTGGCTTCACCCGGAGAAAACGGTGCCATGATAGAAAAAGCTTTTGAAGATTATTCTGACGAGGACCGGAAAAAGATGGACATTGACAGCAATGCTATGACCATTCTTATGACTGCAATACCTAACTCCATCATGGTGGGGTTTGAGCATTGTAAGCCTGTGAAAGAATTGTTTGATGCACTTGCTCAGATGTATTCAAGCTCCAAGGACTCCAAGAAGGACTCACTGAAGCAGCAGTTTAAGAACTTTACTTACATTGCTGGAGAGACCCTCAGCCAGCAGTATTTCAGTACATGGATCTTATTTTTTTCTCTTTAGTCTGTGAAGATCACTCCTGAACTTAGAGATCTCACAAGAAAGTCCATGAGTTCTCTTCCAAATGAGTGGACATTCTACTATGTCTCTATCAAGAGGATAGAGAATTTGAACACTCTTACTATGACTGAACTCTAAGGCATCCTTGATGGATACCGTTTAGAGATGGAGAGTAAGAAGGGCCACCAAACAAGCAGACCTCTGAGTCTTCCAGCTAGCAATGCTTTAATGGTTGCTGAAGGCTCAGTATCTCCACAACCTCAGCACTACCTGACATACAACCAGCAACCATCCTGCTCCTCTGGACCTTACATCACTTTTCCTGAGACCCCAAGGTCTCAACAGGCTCAACACAATTACTTTCAGGACAACTATGCCTTTGTCTCAGGAAGTGGACACTCTAGTGATTTTCAATACTGTTTTGATGATCTAGAGTGTTTTAGTCCAGACGACGTAGAGTATGTGGACATAGTCCAACATATGGCTCTTTTAACCTACAAAGCGAAGAAGTTCTTTAAGAGAACTGGAAGGCACTTCCCTCAAAACCTAACTACCAGCAAGTTTGGGTTTGACAAAGCCAAGGCCAAATATTACAACTGTAACCAACTTGGTCACTTTGCAAGGGAATGCAAGGCTCCCAAGACAAATCCGGGAACCCCACAAGCCTCCACACATCCCTCTACATCAAAGGCCACTGGAAAGTCAACTTAAACAGCTGCAATGGCTCAAAAAGTTGACTGGAGATTTATGGTACAGGATGTGACTCCTGCTCAACCTCTCATGGCCGGAACAGATATTAACCACGTATATGAACATCTTTGTACTCCTGCCTGTATAGCTAAGGTTAAACTTTATTAGGACTATAATATGAAAATTAAATCTGATATTGAGTCTTTAAATATCTTAAAATCTGATTTTAAAAGGGCAAAATCCGACTACCAAAAGAAAATTGAGGAGTTAGAGAAAACTATGTCTCTATTAAAACATGAGCACACCAACTACAAGATTCAAACAAAGGATCTAATATCCAAATTTACTAAGGCCCAAGCCCAACTTGTCACTGCTGAGGCTCAAGCCAAGAAGTATGCTTTCTCTGAGCAGAACTTCCAAGCAATTCTTGCATCATCCTCCCACTCCAAACTCTATTATCATAACAAAGGAGGGTTGGGGACCAATGAAATTGCTCCACCACACTCTTATGAGTCTATTAGACAACATAGATGTGGTACTGAAGAGCAAGAGGTCCCAACTGCTGACCCATCTTCACATGAGTTGAAGAATGATGCAACAATAGTGACCACCACAGGGAAGGAACAGGTAAATGTACCCACCTCTCCCGGTGAAGATCAAATCCTAACCACCAAAGCTACAAGAAGCAGAGTTAAAGCTGTAAGAAGAACTGCCAAGCAAATAGCTGAGTCTAAGTTGAAGATTGACCAAAAGCAAAAACGTGTCTTTATCTCAGCTGGACTCCAAGTGGTTAGTACTTCTGATCTAGGAAAGAAGTGTAGTACCAGCACTCCTGTCCTGTCAAAAGATCAAAATTTGAAAGGAAAGATTGTTGATGAAGAGAAAAAGCCCAAGAAACAGCAATCCTCACAATCCTAAAAGACTAACATTGCATGCATAATGTGTGGTCTGCAAAACCACATGGCTAAAGATTATTACTACAATCTTGCAAGCACACATTATGAAAATAATGTTAGAAAAGGTGTCAGGGAAGGTTTCATATTTGGACCTTATCAAATGGTTCAAGTGATGAAAAAGGGAAAGCTAGTTTCCGAAGCAAGGTTGCTTTCAGAAGAAAATCTTTCTTCCGAAGGAAAAATGGCTTCGGAAGCAAAATCTACTAAATTTTGGAAGAACAAGAAAGCTCCCTTGAAACCATCCCAGAAGAAGACTGCTTCGGAAGAAAATGTGGTGAAGGCTGCTTTCGAAAGGAAAGAAGCTTTGGAAGAATGCCATGCTGCAAAAGCTTCAACAAGCTCATCCTCTATGATCAACCAAAGGATGGATTGGAAGATCAAGGAAGATGTTGCAACCCAAACCTCTTCTTCAAAGACATCCATTGAACCCCCATGCTTAACTTTTGGTTCAATTATGTCATTATCATTGGAAGAACCCAAGACCAATAAGGCTTGGGTCTCCAATCAAAACTAACAATCTCATCTTGTGTGCAGGAACATCCATATGACAAGAACAACAATGTCTGGATTGTGGATAGTGGATGCTCCAGGCACATAACAGGGAACAGATCTCTCCTTCAACAGTTTCAACACTATGATGGAGGTCCTGTCCAATTTGGAGGTGAGACCGGAGGATATATTTTTGGCAGAGGGAGTATATCCAACAGGAAGTTAAAAGTTGACAAAGTTCACTTTGTCAAACAGCTTGAACATAATCTGTTAAGTGTTTCTCAGCTTTATGATCAAAAGCACCAAATGCTTTTCACAGAACATGAGTGCATTATCCTCAAACCAGGGATGACAATTCTTCCGGAATTAGTGCTTCTTAGATCTCCCAGGAAAGGAGATATGTACAAGCTTGATATGAACAATGCTTCCCCAATGGGAGAATATCATGCTTTGTTTCCAAAGCAGATAGTGATGAGTCAACACTTTGGCATAAACGTATGTGTCATGTAAATATTAAGACAATGAATAAATTGGCTAAAAATAACTTGGTACATGGTTTTGCCTAAAAATGAATTTTTCTACAAAGATAACTGTGTTGCATGCCTGAAAGGGAAGCAACACAGAACATCTCACAAATCCAAAAGTGTTAACTCCATCACTACTCCATTACACTTATTGCACATGGATCTTTTTGGTCCCACAAGTATAATGAGTATTGGAAGGAAATCATACTGCCTTGTGATAGTTGATGATTTTACAAGATTTACATGGGTATTCTTTTTAAGAACTAAAGATTAAACTGCAGAAACACTAAAATCTTTTATCCTTAAAATAGAAAATCAAATTGATCACAAGGTTAAAATAATTAGAAGAGATCAAGGGACAGAGTTTAAGAACTTTGTTCTTGACTCATTTTGTAACTCAAAAGGGATTGCTAGACAATATAGTGCTCCCAGAACTCCTCAACAAAACGGTGTTGCTGAGAGGAGGAACAAGACACTTATTGAGGTTGCTCGAACTATGCTAGCTGATTCCAAACTACCTCTAACATTCTGGGCAGAGGCAGTCAGCACTACATGCTATGTGCAGAACAGAGTTCTTGTAGTTAAGTCACATGGAAAAACCCCTTATGAGCCATGGAACAAGAGGCCACCGTTCATTGGCTTCTAAGGTCCTTTGGCAGCAGGTGCACCATACTTAACACAAAGGACAATTTGGCAAAATTTGCTGAAAAGTTGGATGATGCTATCTTTATTGGATACTCTTCTAGCTCTAAAGCTTATAGAGTATACAACATTAAGAATCAACAATTTGAGGAATCATCCAATATAGTTGTTAATGAGCACATTCCTTGTGTTAGGGGGAATGGACCTGATCATATCTTTAATTTAGAACTGTTTCCAAACTATTCTAAACCTTCTTGTGAGAATGTTTCAGTTGAAATAGGTGCTCAAAATGATGCTGATGTTGCTGCTGATGATCAACTGTTTGAGCTACCCAGACCTCTTCCAAGTTCTCCAAGATCTGCAACAAATCAAGCTTCCACTATTGACAGATCTGATAGTATAACTATGTCAAGAAATAGTGAAGCTTCAACAAGTGAATCACCTGTTGATCCTCAAAACTCATCAAATGATCCTACATAACACCAAGCTGATGGAAGTAGCATCTTGAAGTTACAGGCAACTGTTAATGCCACTTCACAGCCAACCATTGATGATGTTTCTCATTCATTCAATCAGTCCTCATTGAATGACTTTGAAACAACAGCTGGACAAAGTGTTTAACTTCCTGAGCAGAATATGTCCAACCTAGATCTATCTCTGCAACTGGAAGTGATTCCTCGTCTTAGGATTCATAACACTCATCCAACTGAGAACATCATAGGGGATGTCTTTGAAGGCGTGAGAACAAGAGGGCAGACTCATCATGGGAATGTCTGCTTGTACTCATGATTTTTATCCTAGATGGAACCCAAGAAGGTGGAAGATGCCTTGAAAGATAGTAGCTGGCTTGAATCGATGCAAGAGGGGCTGCTTCAATTCAAGAGACAGAAAGTTTGGAATCTATGTCCGCTACCATCTAGTCAAGTACCTATAGGCACCAAATGGGTTTTTAGAAACAAAAGAGATGATAGAGGTTTGATTATCAAAAAACAAGGCAAGACTAGTGGTTCAAGGATACACCCAAGAGAAAGGAATCGATTATACTGATGTCTTTGCACCTGTTGCAAGACTTGAGGCGGTTAGGATCTTCCTTGCTTATGTTGCATCCAAGGATTTCACTGTCTACCAACTTGATGTCAAGTGTGCTTTTCTATATGGGAATATAGATAGTGAAGTTTATATGTGCCAACCTCCAGGATTTAAAGACCCACAGCACCCCAACTATGTGTGAAAATTGGATAAAGCTCTATATGGGTTGCACCAAACACCTAGGCTGTGGTATGAGACTCTGTCTCAGTTTCTTCTAAAGAATGGTTACACTAGAGGTACCATTGACAAGACTCTCGTCATTAGAAAGTCTGGAAAGGACATTTTGCTTGTTCAAGTCTATGTTGATGACATCATATTTGGTTATTCAAATGACCAAATGTGCAAAGACTTTGAAAGCATTATGAAGAAGAAGTTTGAGATGAGTTCCATGGGAAAAATAGACTTTTTCATCGGAATTCAGGTGAAGCAATTGAAGGAAGGCTTCTTCATCAATCAATCCAAGTATGTCAATGACATCTTAGAGAGATTTGAGATGAAGAACTACAAACCAGCCAAGACACCCATACCCAGAAACCATAATCTTTGTCCTGACCTTAAGGGAGAGGATACTAATCAACATCAATATAGGGCAATTATTGGTTCTCTGATGTATCTCACAGCTAGCAGACCTGATATCATGTTTGCTACTTGCATCTATGCAAGATATCAGGCTGCTCCAAAGGTGTCTCACCAAGTTGCTGCAAAGAGAATCCTCAGATACCTCAAAGGAGCACCTAAATTAGGTCTGTGGTATCCAAGAAATAGTGATTTCAATCTCTATGGATACTCTGATAGTGACTATGATGGCTACAACATTGAAAAGAAATCAACATCAGGAGGATGTCAATTTCTTGGTGGAAGGATAATCTCATGGCAATGCAAGAAGCAATCCTATGTCTCTACATCAACTGCTGAAGCTGAATATATTGCTGCTGCAAGTTGTTGTGCTCAGCTGCTGTGGATTCAGAATCAGATGCTAGACTACGTATTCAACTTTATGAGTACTCCTATCCATATTGACAACAATAGTGCTATCTCCATCACTGAGAATCTGGTGAAGCACTCCAAGACAAAAGATCTTGATATCAGGTACTATTTCATTAGAGATATTCATGAGAAAAATCTGATTACGCTAATCAAAGTTGACTCAAATGAATAATATGCTGATTTGTTCACCAAAGCTTTTGATGAACAAAGATTTAAGTATCTCATAACAGCTATTGGGATGATAAACATTGCTTAGATTACCTCTTTGAAAACCTTTTAATATGTAATGTCTTATGTCAATACAATTTAAGCCCTGTTACAAAAGATCTCTCTGAAATTATCTAAGTATAAATTTCTTCCGAAGAGAAATTAACCCTCGGAAGTTATTTTAATATCTTCCGAAGCAAAATTTATCCAAGGATAATTTTCTTCTCGGAAGAGTTTTTAGTCTCGAAAGAAGCGATTGATTCAATATCAGATTTACTTCCGAAGCTTATACGAACTCTCCATTTAGAAAGCAATCCTCACCTTTGGAAGCAAAGTTGTTGCTTCGGAAGTAAGAGTTGCCTTCGAAAGACAAATTACCTTCGGAAATGTTTTATATTCGGAAGAGAGATTTTACTGTGTATCGGAAATCTCTTGGGCCCCACACTGTAAAAAGCAAAGATTTTGTTAATGATGTCGGGTTATTTAACTGAATTAAACCTTACCGCCACTATCAATTCATTCACTAAAACATCACATCATCTTATCCTAACCCCCATTACCGCTTTTCCACCCTCTTTTAAATAACCTGACTATTCACTTTCATCTTCTTACCTAAACTTTACTGCCCTAAAAATTTCCTTCACTCAAACTTTACCCAATCTCAAATTCATCCTCATTCACCTTGCTCAAATGGCATTCAACCCTTAGCATAATGAGGTCGCATTTCTAGATTCTTCAAGAGATGCTGACTTCTCATAATTCATCTCCTTTCTCGCCCAATCATCTTACTATACAGCCCTTACCGTTAAACCCACTGTTTACTCCAATCACATGGCCGAATTTTGGGATAATGGTCAAGTTGAAACCCTAAATGGGGTTCGTTTGATTAGATCCCGCATTTGTGGACAAGAGTTAGTCATCACTGAACAGCTTATCAGGGAGCATCTCGAGCTTCATGATGAGGGAGCTCCTATAGAATTCCCCAAAACAGATTTAGACAGCACTTACATCCTCATGGGATATGGTGGAGACGTGAGCAGGTCGACTGACTACAAATTTAACTTCTCCTACAACTGGAAGTTCCTCTTGCATGTTGTCCTTCATTATCTGTCAAATAAATCTGGGGATGGGACCAAATCCCTTATGAACTAGGATGCTTAGTTCATAGACTGGTGAGAGGCCTCCGCTTCAATTACTCAAGATTTGTGTTGACCAATCTGATTGGGAATCTTTAGAGGGAAACATTCTTTATGTATCCCAGATTCATTCAACACATCATCAACTGTGAGCTGACCAGAGTCAGCTTGTTTGTGCAGCTGCTCTGACTGTCCCTCACATAAGGCCTACCATCTTCAAGACTTTGAAGAAGGTATCCACCAACTTCACTGGAAGGTACACTTCTTTACTTTCAGGTATGATTGAGCACATAGCTCCTGGTGACATCCCTGTTCACCCCACAGGTGATGAACCCACACCAGCAACTGCCCCCATAATGCCAACACTTCCTTCTCACCCCATCACCATCACATACTAGAGATGCCCTAAGCGAACCCTTGTTCAATCTACTCTGATTGAACAAGTTACTCATGTTCAATCCAAAAAGACTAGAGCGGAACAATGGGCTCCCACTTAGTCTGAGGTCTCACCATCCTTCTCATTTGACCTCAATATGGGTCCTGAGTCTCCTCAATCTCAAACCCATGAGCCCGAAACCCCAACCACAAGCCCTCAAAGTGAGTATCTACACTCTTCTGAGCAGCCAACAAGGGACAACCCCACCAGAGGCTCAATGCCTGTAGACATTGACCAAGGTCCTGGGTCAGTAGGTTTAACCTCCTTATCTTTCACTGACCTTCTCTTCAAAACTGATGAAGAGATAACATCCCTCCATGGCAATGAAGTTAATCTACACCACCCTCTCCAAGATCAACAGAGCCTAGAGAGATCCCTTATCTCTAGCTCCCATCGGCAACCCATAACTGAGGTGAGTCCTACTGATGTGGAGGGGACTCATGCAGATTCAGCTGCCACTATAGAAGGTGCCTTAATGGACCTTATGGATAGTGGAAACATCTCTGAGACTAAATCTGCGGCAACCATGCCTTTTGATGACTCTGAAAGAGACATCATTAAGCAAGGGAAACCAGGGTTCCAAGAAACCACATCTGGTGGTGAGGCTGAGCATACTAGGTATGTTACCTCATCTCCCCATGATTCTTCAAAAGAAGATGAGGGAAGCATGAAACTCCTCATTCAAGACATTCTTTCCAAAGTCTCAAACCTTGAATCATTGGTTAGGACTTTAAAAGAAAGGTCTGCCACTTAGCAATATGAGATTGACAATCTCAAGGCTAAACTAGCTGAGAAACAGATTGAGAGATCTGTTAGGCATGTACCTGTTCAAGTCTCCTTGACCTCTTCCTCCAGCTCATCTAGCTCTCAAGATGATGCTACCGAAAAGGGGGAGAGTGTTCAGAGACAAACACTTGAGGTCCCACAGAGCCAAACTTCAACTTCAACACTTTCAGCTCCATTTACAACTTTGTCTGAGCCATCCCAAGTTATACTTCAAATCGACCCAAGGATGCTCAGAGATCTCTACAGACTCTTTTCCAAGTTTCTGTTGAGATCCTCGATTGATCAGCCAAGCCCTGATGCTGCCATGATGTACTTTGGAGCAGAAGAGCTTCAGAGGCTATGTGCACCTTCTACCACTGTAGAGGAAGTTGGTCAACCTAAGGTCCAAATGGAACCTGAGATTCAATTCGAAGGGGAAATGAGGACTGATGGCCCAACAACTGAAACAGTTGGGACAGAATCTGCACCTCCTCAAACTCCCGAAGCAGAAGTTAAAGCCTCAAAAGAACAACCAAAATCTTCCGAAGCTGAAATGGAAGCTGCAGAAGGATTGTTCTCACTTTCCAAGGATATAACCATCACAGATGCAATCCTAGAACTTGCATCTGAGGTGAATAGTGAGGACTTTCTCGATCTACCTCTATCACATACACCCTCTCTACTTCTCTCACAATCAGAATCCACTCTCCAAGAACCACCAAAGTCAAGCTCTTCAAAGGATAACAAAGGGAAGAAGAAGATGACTGCGGAAGAGCTTCAGGAAGAGGAGAAGATTGAAAAATTAAAGAGAAAAGTAAGACTTCCAACTGGGAAGCTGTTGGCTGCCAGTACAAAAGCAGTTGCAGCCAACTAGGAGGCTGTCTACAACAAAAAGAGGGAAGAGATCATTGATCAGCTCATCAGCTTGAAGCTGCCAATGAAGAAACACTCCTGGTACCACTAGAGGAGTTGGTGAAACTAGAAAAAGCAACCAGGCTGCAACATGAACTACAAAAAGAAGTAGCTAGGTTGGCCTTAGAGGAAGAAAATGAAAAAGAACAGAAGGAGGCTAACATGCAGCTTAGGAGGGAAAGGATAGAGTTCTAAACCTCTATAGGCTTCTCTCTTCAAGAACTATCTCCACACAACAATGAAACGATCCTTTGGCTTTATAACAAGGAGCAGGATCAAATAGAGAAAGAGAGAAGAAAAGATGCAAGAGAAAAGTTAAAGGAGAAGAAGAAGAAGGAAGAAGAAGCAAGGGTCACTGCAACCAAGAAGCTCAGTGAGAAAGCATGGATGAAAGACTATCTCCGAGCTCATGGCTTCTCTGGAAGGCAGGTGGATCCCATGTCAGAAAGGACACTCCAACGGATTATCAGTGAAATCAAGGCTGACATCCGTTTAGGAAAAAGAAGAGAGATGTGCAGAAGGGTACAGGGGATGACCTTCACTGCAACCATTCAACCCCAACCTAAACCAATTCCATCTCCATTCACTATTAACACTGAAGCTTGCACCCCTGAACCAACACCCTTACCCACATCCACTACCTCACCTTAACAACCTAAACTTCCCATCCTTCAACCCAAAACACTTCCCAGAACCTGTACACCACAACCTACCCAACAACCTTCCAAACCATCCCCTCAGCCTTCCAAACATCTTTCTCTCTCGAGGAGTTCAAGGCAATCAAGACAAAGCTCACCAACTGCACAACTTTGAGTGAAATCTCATTTGAGGAAGACTCTGTCAATATTACCTATGTTGATAGATCTTCACGTTCCCTCACAAGAGATCAATTTTTTGTTTTGCCCAGAGGGACACTGGACCAGGCTGCTAGACTTCTAGGCCTCAGCTCAGATTCATTAAATGATGAAGAGAAGAGACTAAGAAGGAACTGGTGACTCTGCTAGATACAAAGAAAGAGGACAAGATTCCTAGTCAGTCTCTTGTGCCTAGAAAGA
>BJCM01268383.1:0-15877 GCA_018326385.1 Flaveria bidentis
TCCATTCTTAATAAGAAATCACTGTTGTTTTGTAATGCAGTTAAACTATTCTTTTGTAAACTGATTAAACCAAGGCGTATTGCTTATCAACAGTGTTTATAATGAGATGAATGGCTTTTGTTAAAATTAATTCCGCTGCTTAAATTTGTAAGTTTATAATGTTTCATGTAATTATAACTATGAATGACCAACTGTGAGGTCTCCGGGAATGGGGCCTTACACGGTGTTCCGGTCATGCTTATTAGAAATACTGATAAAAAAGTGGCTTATGTAATGGAACACGTTTACAAGTCGTATCATTATGAAAACGTGTTATAGAAGCAGAGGTTATATCTGGGAGTAACATTGGAGAACGTAATTTTATCCCTAGAATTTCATTGATACCAAGTGACAATAGACTACCTTTTAAGTTTCAAAGAAGACAATTTCATTTAATTGTTTGTTTTGCCATGACAATAAATAAAGTCAGGGTCAATCTTTATCAAGAGTTGGTTTGTTTTTAAAACAACCAGTTTTCACACATGGTCAGCTTTACGTCGTATTGTCATGAGTTACGAGAAGAAATGGATTAAAGATGGTTATATTAGACGAGAATGGTGAGACTAAAAATAAAACATCAAATGTTGTGTATAAGGAGGTTTTTAGAGATTTGTAAAATTATTATATTTCGTTCAATGTATTAAAGTTTTTTACGTACCACGTTATAAGCAAATATATTTTATTACCCGTTATGTTCTTTTTACATTGTTGTCTTATATTATTTTGCATAAAATACTTTTTATTATATTAACATGCATAAATCACTTACTATTATTTACATGAAATGTAAGTTTTTCCAACCCGTGTAACACACGGGTAGTTAGGCTAGTATATATATATATGTGTGTGTGTGTGTGTGTGTGTATAAATAAATACTTGCATATAATACACATACAAATAATTAAAACATTATCTTCTTGTAACAATAACTACTATACGAGGCATTCCCCACGATTAGTGTATTGTTGTTGTTGCCGGTTTGCTTTGTTTGATGATAAGCCTTTTCTGTGTCCGTCACTTAAAAAAAAATCAATTTTTTCCCTCCAAATTTCATGATTCACCCCCCTTGGAGGGTTGAGTCTTGCTTGTTCCACATCTTCATATCCTCCAACATGCTTAAAGTGTCTTTTTACATTGTTTTTTCGATATCTGAATCGTTTGAGATACACAGAACTAATGCCTCCCTCAATCTGAGCGCGTTCACGATCTCGTAAAATCTCATCAAAATCAAAGTGTCACTACATATAAGTTAAACAAAATGAAGTTAGTTAAATAAATACGGAACAATAAACATAAAACATATAAAAGTTACCGCCGTATGCTCTTCCAACGCATTTTTCTGAGCATCTGAAAGATCAGTCCATGAGCATACATTAAAAAGATAATTAGCCTCCATGTATATCCCCACCTCACGAACAAGCATATCATTAAGTTCACCGACTGGGATATACGTAGCAGCTCTATCAAAAGGAAGAGATAAATGTCCTATTTTTTTAAGTCTTGCTGCAACTTTTTATTTTTTGCCTTCCCTCTTGTTTTTCAGGAAGGCAAACATGCATTTATAATAAAAAAATCAATACTTACAATATATATTAATAATAATTGAATAAATAAGAATATATAATACTACCATCCAACTGATGACTTCCGGGCCCGCCAAAAGGAGAAAGTGGTGGATCCCCCACGTCATCACCTCCATGGCTCATAATATCAACCATGAGGTATACTAAAACAATTCAAAAAGATATCATGTCTACAAAATTATAAGATATACAAATTATAAAAATAAAGTTTTTAACTACAACATGAAAATACAAACAAAGTTTTATATTTAATATATACATATAGAAATTATAACAAATCTTTTAATTCGAGTCTCCCTCATATACTCCAGTCTCGTTGTCAGACCCTTCAATATCATAATCAAAATCCTCTTCATCATGATCACCCTTGTCTTCAGACATCACATTAGCAGTACCATTTGGTGGATTAACTTCACTTGCAGTCTCATCATCGACTACATAAGTAGGAATATTTTAAAAGTATTGGGTAAAGTAAATGAAAAGTATACTATTAGATGAAGAATAATTATGAACGGCGTCAAGATCTTCTGTTAAGTCATTATCAACATTTTGAATGTTTTCCATGACGGCATCATCGGATGGCGGTCGATCCCAAATTTTACGGCATCAGGGTAATTCCAATTTATTAGGTCTGACACCTTTAGTGGCGACATGTCACCGCTAATGCTTCTGTTGTACGATTAAAGACCAACCGTCAGATATGACGCACGTTCAACGACCAGATCTAAGTTTAGAAACATCAGACGGATCGTTGACTATTAGCGGCGATAGTCGCCGCTAAAGGTGTCGCTGCTAATGGGTGTCGGCCCTAAAGGTGCTAGTCGCCGTTAAAGGTGCTAGTCGCCGCTAATGGAGACATTTCTTGTAGTGTATAACATGTAATGCTGTAAAAATAGTTTAGTTGAAGATAATTGAAACTTAAACCTCTACTTTTTAACAAATTCAAATCTACTTTCAGTTGAAAGATGTAAAACTTATTTTCACAGATCAACAATTTGGTTACAATCATTCAATAGATTTAAACACCACCTGACTCGGTTGTTGGAAGAAATTGATCAAGAAATTATATGTTTTAGAAAGTTGGTTAGAAAAGTCAAATTATGTTATATAAAAAGTCAAAATTGTATGTTTGTAAACAAATTAGTCGGTTAGATTAGTGGTTGCTTAACCACCAATAACAAAGGGTATAAATACCCTAATCACATACGATTATCAAGTGTGGAATTCATTTGTGATTGTGCGTATATATTGTTTTCCCACCCTTGTTCTTCGCAAGTCCCTACACATTCTGTGCGTACCCATAAATTGTTCATCAACAATTCGATCATCGATCTAGGGCCTCAATATCGATACAACTTAGAATCTATTAATTCACTGAAAGATATTAATTTATCAGATTAATTTGACATCTGTTACAGTACAGATGACCAGAAGGATGAGGCCAGATCAAGTATGTATTTTCACTAAAGAACACACAAAATGCAGTAAACAACCAACTCAAACATTACTGTAAATGTTGCAAGAAACTTGGTAGTGTACATTAATCGGGTTGTCGGCTTATTGAAAAGCATCCTTCTCAAGCAGCTTCACTACGTCATTCTGGTTGTTTAGTTTGGCAACATCTATAAGAGCCTTTCCATCCATATTTTGCAAAGTAGTATATCATTAAAGTTAAAAATAAAGTCACAAAACAAGGTAAACGATGTGGAAATGTTGTTGGGTAGAATGGTAGTTGAACTTACATGCCTGCACCATTGTCGAGCAAGAGCGTTACACATTCTTTTCTGCCATAATAAGTGGCATAATCTAGGGCGCTGTGCTTGTACTTGTCTAACACATCCACCTTTGCCCCCGCCTCAAGGAGAACTTGAGCACATTTCACCTACAATCAGAATTGGAAATTTTTATGAATGGCTAATTCATGTAACGTCATGTCTCTGACGGGCCAAGTAAAAAATAAGATTAACATATGTTGGGATTATATTAATTCCACGATACAAGCATATCTTACCTCATCATATGCACAAGCAATATGTAATGCAGTCATTCCCTCTGAATCTTGTTCATCTTTATCGGCACCAGACTCTAATGCCTTCTTCAAACCCTAGTTATTTATAAAAACAACAATAAATAAACTCATCATCGCTGAAGGATATAAGATACAAAGATTACATGTGTTCTTCAATGATCTACACAATAATTAACCAGGACTTTAATTGACTTGACCAATGTTTCATCTGCTAATTAAAGCTTGAGTACATCTACGTCACCAATACTAGTAGTCTGATGAACAATAGATTCTTCCTCATTTACATCTTCTTCAGCTTCATCTGCTACAGTGAAAGCAATAGCATCTTCAATGAATGCAAGAGTACCCACGGCTTCAACGAATTTCTTTAAAAAATATTGATCGTGGTACCTAGATTATGGTTGATGTTAGTCAGAAAATACAAATCAACTCGATCATAAATCAAAATTTTCCCACATAAGTAAAAGTTAGCAGTATGTTAATAATTACACAACCCCATAATTGTTGTTGGGCCACCCGATTCTATCTCTTCAAATATAGGTTTCAACAATGGATCTTCTTTTATAAGTGCCATCCATTTTTCAAACTGCTCCTTTTGAGCTGGATTAGATAAACTCTCAAGCATATGAAACATTGATAGATCCTACCAAATATAGACAAAAGAAAAAATGAAAGTAAATTAATCTAGAGTATTACAATTAATTACATTACCAATAACTTAAAACATTCTAATTAATGTTGGATTATAACTTCTAAATCCATGTGGTTTAAAGTTAATGGGTCAAATAAGTAAATAGCCTAAAGTATGTTATGTGTCTATTATGTAATTATGTAAAGTCAAGGGGTCAAGTGAGTATTGTTTTAAGTTAGAAACTACCAAAATATATATATATATATATATATATATATATATATATATATATATATATATATATATATATATATATATATGTTGTTTGTTGTTCTACCACTGGGTAATTAGCAATTGAAGAAAGTTGTTTAACAAAAAGGCTTAGGGTTGTGGTATTGTATTATTAGGCACAATTAAGTGGGTTGCAGACTAATCTTCTAGTTTGATTAATCAGATTCGAAGATTGAATTGGTCCGGTGTTGTTCGATTCAATGGGCTGTTGTTTTACAGATCAAAACAAACACAAAATGGTGATTGTTTGGTGCCTGTTGTACGCGAAAAGAACCGAAACTAGACAAAGACATTCGGTTTTGATTCCTAGTCACAAATCAAAAGTGATTTGTGGAATAGTTTAATTAAATAGAAACAGAAGCAATTGTTCTTTTTCCAATTCAAATGTCCTATGTTGAAAACAACAAATTATCCTGTATAGTCTATTCATATGAAAACAATACTTAGGGCAAATGGATTATGGAAAATGCTAGAACCTAGTGATAATACGCAGCCTGATGAAAAGAAAGATATGGCGGCGTTTGCGTATTTATTTCAAGGACTACCTGAAGAGATGCTATCACAAGTTACAAATTGTGAAAGTGCAAAAGAGATTTGGGATACACTTAAAATAAGGCATGTTGGTGTGGATCGAGTGTAGAAAGCACGTCTTCAAACATTCAAAACTGAGTTTGAGATGTTGAAAATGAATGAGGAAGACACTATCGATTCATTCACCACAAAGCTTAATAGTATTGTCACGAGGGCAACTGGTCTTGGATCAACGTTTGATCAACCAATCTTAGTACGAAAACTTTTAAGTTCTGTACCGAAAAGGTTTATTCAAATCGTTGCAACTGTTGAACAGTTCGTTGATCTAGAAACAACATCTCTAGATGAGATAATTTGAATATTGAAATCCTTTGAAGAAAGGATCAATCTAATGAATGAAGGCCCGGTGAACAATCAAGAAAAACTTTTGTTCACACGTCATGGAAAGTTGAGTCATGAAAAACGTTTCGAAAGACGTGGACAAAGGAAATCCAATTCATCACAAGGCAATTGGCGTGATGGAAAGTTTGGTCAAGAAAAAGAAGGAAAAGTTCTTTCATATGAACAAAAAAGAATGTTGGATCAAGAAGAAGGCTGGTGCAACCAAAACCAAATCACTTAGACAATTTTGGTGCTACCTACAAAGGCTTCCGAAGCAAGTATGGAACTTCCGAAGGTAGTAGAGTTCTTCCGAAGACAAAGTGAAAGATCAACTTCCGAAGACAAACTCTACTTCCGAAGTCAAAGAACTTACTTCCGAAGTATGAAGAAAGAAGAAGTTCTCAAGCCTCAGAAGAAGTAGCCCCTTCCAAAGTATAAGGGGCTTCGGAAGTACTTGTTCTTTCGAAGCCATTTAACCTTCGGAAGACACTGCTATGAACCAGTGAACATAAGTATGGTATCTAAAACTCTGCTACAAACCTTTGATACTGCATGGAGTTTTCTCAAAGAGCCATGTAGTTGATCATACTTTATTCCACTGTTTATCTTTTATGATAGTACAAGTTACCAACTTTAGTTGGTGACAAAAGGTAAGTCAGGGACATGTCCTGACTACCATATCTCAGATAAGACTTTATTTGAGATACCTTAAACTATAGTCTTGTAATATAGGCTTTAGTTATAGGATCCCAGCTGGTATCAAAGTATATTCGACTATAGGTAGTATTATATATAGTTTCTCATTGTAACTCATAAAACATGCTTGTAAGAGTCTTGTAATACTTGAGTTGAGAAGCAATATATGCAAGTACCTTGAAATTATCTCTCTGTGTTTGTTCGTTACTTATTATATTGTTATCAACTCTTATTGACTCTATCTTCATCCGATTGTTGTTCAAGTGAGTTTGAGAGAAAAACAAAGTATGAGTGACATAAACCGATCCTGCAATTGGTATCAGAGCATTTTAGGCTCTTGATTGTGAGATCTTACCATCCAAATCAACCCGTTTTCACTCCTCCCTACAACTCACTCAAAATGGCTCTTAATAAATCCGAAGTAGAGATGGGAACTATAACCAAAGCTCCCATCATTACTCCTGAAAACTTCAAGTCTTAGAGCAGAAGAATAGAAGGCTTCATCAGATACCAAGATAGAAAAATGTGGAACTCCATTGTCAACGGCCCATATAAAACCAAAGTGGCTTCACCTGGAGGAAACGGTGCCATGATAGAAAAAGCTGTTAAAGATTATTCTGACGAGGACCAAAAGAAGATGGACATCGACAACAATGCTATGCACATTCTTATGACTGCAATATCCAACTCCATCATGGTGGGGTTTGAGCATTGTAAGTCTGCCAAAGAAATTTTTGATGCACTTGCTCAGATGTATTCAAGCTCCAACGATTCCAAGAAGGACTCACTAAAGTAGCAGTTCAAGAACTTCACTTATATTGCTGGAGAGACCCTCAGCCAATAGTACTTCAGGTACATGGATCTTATTTCTTCTCTTCAGTCTGTGAAGATCACTCTCGAACTTAGAGATCTCACTAGAAAGTTCATGAGTGCTCTTCCAAATGAGTGGACATTCTACTCTGTCTCTATCAAGAGGACAGAAAACTTGAACACTCTTACTATGACTGAACTCTATGGCATCCTTGATGGATATCGCCTAGAGTTGGAGAGTAAGAAGGGCCACCAAACAAAGAGACCTCTGAGTCTTCTTGCTAGCAATGCTTTAATGGTTGTTGAAGGCTTAGTACCCCCACAACCTCAGCACTACCTGACTTACCACCAGCAGCCATCCTGCTCTTCTGGACCATACATCACTTTCCCTGAAACTCCAAGGTCTCAGCAGGCTCAGCACAATTTCTTTCAGGAAAGTTGTGCCTTTGTCTCAGGAAGTGGACACTCTGGTGATTTTTAATACTGTTTTGATGATCTAGAATGTTTTAGTCCAGACGATGTAGAATATGTGGACATAGTCCAACAGATGGCTCTTTTAACTTACAGAGAAAAGAAGTTCTTTAAGAGAACTGGAAGGCATTTCCCTCAAAACCCAACTACCAACAAGTTTGGGTTTGACAAAGCCAAGGAAAAATTTTACAACTATAACCAACTTGGTCACTTTGCAAGGGAATGCAAGGTTCCCAAGACTAATCCGGGAACCCCACAAGCCTCCACACATCCCTCCACATCAAAGCCTAGTGGAAAGTCAACTAAAATAGCTGCAATGGCTCAAGAAGTTGACTGGAGCTTTCTGGTACATGATGTGACTCTTGCTCAAGCTCTCATGGCCAGAACAGATGATAACCAGGTATATGAACATCTTGTACTCCTGCCTGTATAGCTAAAGTTAAACTTTATCAGGATTACAATATGGAAATTAGATCTGATATTGAGTCTTTAAATATCTTAAAATTTGATTTTAAAAGGACTGAATCTGACTACCAAAAGAAAATTGACGAGTTAAAGAAAACTGTGTTCCTATTAAAACATGAACACACTAACTACAAGACTCAAATAAAGGATCTAATATCCAAATTGTCTGAGGCTCAAGCCCAGCTTGTCACTGCTGAGGCTTAAGCCAGGAAGCATGCTATTTCTGAGCAAAACTTTCAAGCTATTCTTGCATCATCCTCCCACTCCAAACTCTGTTATTAGATAAAAGGAGGGTTGGGGACCAATGAAATTGCTCCATCACATTCTTATGAGTCAATAAAACAACCTAGATGTGATACTGAAGAGCAAGAGGTTTCAACTTAGAGTTAAAGGATGAAACAACAATATTGGCCACCATAGGGGAGGAACAGGTAAATGTACCCATCTCTCCCGGTGAAGATCAAATCCTAACCACCAAAGCTAGAAGAAGCAGAGCTAAAGCTACTAGAAGAACTGCCAAGAAAGTGGCTGAGTCTAAGCTGAAGATTGACCCAAAGCAGAAAGGTGTCTTTATCTTAGCTGGATTCCAAGTGGTAGGTACTTTTGATCCAGGAAAAGAGTGTAGTACCAACACTCCTGTCCTGTCAAAGGATAAAAAATTGAAGGGAAATGTTGTTGATGAAGAGAAAAAGCCCAAGAAACAGCAACCCTCACATTCCCAAAAGACTAACATTGCATGCATAATGTGTGGTCTGCAAAACCACATGGCTAAAGATTGTTACTACAAACCTGCAAGCACACATTTTGCAAATAGTGTTAGAAAAAAAGGAGTTAGGGATGGTTTCACATCTGGACCTTATCAAACGGTTCAAGTGATGAAAAAGGGAAAGATAGTTTCCAAAGCAAGGTTGCTCTCGGAAGAAACTCTTCTTCCGAAGGGAAAATGGCTTTGGAAACAAACTAAAGTTCGAAAGAACAAGAATGCTCCCTTGCAACCATCCCAAAAGAAGACTGCTTCGGAAGAAAAGGTGGTGAGGGTTTCTTTCGAAAAGAAAGAAGCTTCGGAAGAATGCCATGCTGCAAAAGCTTCAACAAGCTCATCCTTTATGATTAACCAAAGGATGGATTGGAAGATCAAGGAAGATGGTGTAGCCCAAACCTCTTCTTCAAAGACATCCATTGAACCCCCATGCTTAACTTTTGGTTCAATTATTTCAGTATCATTAGAAGAACCCAAGACCAACAAGGCTTGGGTTTCCAATCAAAACTAACAATCTCATCTTATGTGCAGGGACATCCATATGACAAGAACAACAATATCTGGATTGTGGACAGTGGATGCTCCAGGCACATGACAGGGAACATATCTCTCCTTCAACAGTTTCAGAACTATGATGGAGGTTCTGTCCAATTTGGATGTGAGGCCGGAGGATATATTTCTGGCAGAGGGAGTATATCCAACGGGAAGTTAAAAGTTGACAAAATTTCACTTTGTCAAACAGCTTGAACACAATCTTTTAAATATTTATCAGTTCTGTAATCAAAAGCACCAAATGATTTTCACATAACATGAGTGCATTATCCTCAAACTAGAGATGACAATTCCTCTGGAATTGGTGCTCTTAGATCTCCCGGGAAAGGGGATATGTACAAGCTGGATATGAACAATGCTTTCCTAATGGGTGAAGTATCATGCTTTCTTTCCAAAGCTGATAGTGATGAGTCAACACTATGGCATAAATGTATGTGTCATGTAAATTTTAAGACAATGAGTAAATTGGCTAAAAATAACTTTGTACATGGTTTGCCTAAAAAGAAATTTTTCTACAAAGATAACTGTGTTGCATGCCTGAAAGGGAAGCAACACAAAACATCTCACAAATCCAAAAGTGTTAATTCCATCACTACTCCATTACAGTTATTGCACATGGATCTTTTTTGTCCTACAAGTATAATGAGCATTGGAAGGAAATCATATTGCCTTGTGATAGTTGATGATTTTACAAGATTTACATGGGTATTCTTTTTAAGAACTAAAAATGAAACTGCTGAAACATTAAAATCTTTTCTTCTTAAATTAAAAATCAAATTGATCACAAGGTTAAAATAATTAGAAGTGATCAAGGGACTGAGTTTAAGAACTTTGTTCTTGACTCATTCTGTAACTCAAAAGGGATTGCCAGATAATATAGTGCTCCCAGAACTCCTCAACAAAACGGTGTTGCTGAGAGGAGGAACAGGACACTTATTAAGGCTGCTCGAACTATGTTAGCTGATTCCAAAATACCTCTAACATTCTGGGCAGAGGCAGTCAGCACTGCATGCTATGTGCAGAACAGAATTCTTGTAGTTAAGCCACATGGAAAAAACCCTTATGAGCTATGGAACAAGAGGCCATCGTTCATTGGTTTTCTAAGGTCCTTTGGCAGCAGGTGTACCATACTTAACACAAAGGACAATTTGGTAAAATTTGCTGAAAAGTCGGATAATGCTATCTTCGTTGGATACTCTTTTAGCTTTAAAGCTTATAGGGTATACAACATTAAGAATCAACAATTTGAGGAGTTATCCAATATAGTTGTTAATGAGCACACTTCTTGTGTTAGGGGGAATAGCCCTGATCATATCTTTGATTTAGAATTGTTTCCAAACTATTCTAAACCTTCTTGTGAGAATGTTTCAGTTTGAACAGGTGCTCAAAATGATGTTGATGTTGTTGCTGATGATCAACTGTTTGAGCTACCCAGACCTCTTCCAAGTTCTCCAAGAGCTGCAACAAACCAAGCTTCCACTACTCACAAATCTGACATTGTAACCATATCAAGAAATAGTGAAGCTTCAACTAGTGAATCACCTGCTGATCCTCAAAACTTATCAGGTGATCCTACACAACACCAAGTTGATAGAAGTAGCATCTTGAAGGATCAGGCAACTGTTGATGCTACTCTACAGCCAACCATTGATGATGTTTCTTATTCATTCAATCAGTCCTCATTGAATGACTTTGAAACAACAGCTGGACAAAGTGTTCCAGTTCCTAAGCAGAATATGTCCAACCTGGATCTATCTCTGCAACTGAAAGTGATTCATCGTCTTAGGATTCATAACACTTATCCAACTGAGAGTCATAGGGGATGTATCAGAAGGTCTGAGAACAAGAGGGCAGACTCATCATGGGAATGTGTGCTTGTACTCATGCTTTTTATCCCAGATAGAACCCAAGAAGGTAGAAGATGCCTTGAAAGATAATAGCTGGCTTGAATCGATACAAGAGAAGTTGCTTCAATTCAATAGACAAAAGGTTTGGAACCTATGTCCGCTACCATCCGGTCAAGTACCTATAGGCACTAAATGGGTTTTCAGAAACAAGAGAGATGATAGAGGCTTGATTATCAAGAACAAGGCAAGACTAATGGTTCAAGGATATACCCAAGAGAAAGGAATCGATTATACTGATGTCTTTACACCTGTTTCAAGACTTGAGGCAGTTTGGATCTTCCTTGCTTATGCTGCATCTAAGAATTTCACTCTACCAACTTGATGTCAAGTGTGCCTTTCTATATGGGGATATAGATAGGGAAGTCTATGTGTGCCAACCTCCAGGATTTGAAGACCCACAGCACCCCAACTATGTGTGCAAATTGGATAAGGCTCTATATGGGTTGCACCAAGCACCTAGGCTATGGTATGAGACTTAGTCTCAGTTTCTTCTGAAGAAAGGCTACACTAGAGGTACCATTGACAAGACTCTCTTCATCAGAAAGTCTGGAAAGGACATTTTGCTTGTTCAAGTCTATGTTGATGACATCATATTTGGTTCTTCGAATGACCAAATATGCAAAGACTTTGAAAGCATTATGAAGAAGAAGTTTGAGATGAGTTCCATAAGAAAAATGGACTTTTTCCTTGGAATTTAGGTGAAGCAATTGAAGAAAGGCTTCTTCATCAATCAATCCAATTATGTTAATGACATCTTAGAGAGATTTGAGATGAAAGATTGCAAGCCAGCCAAGACACTTATACCTAGAAACCATAATCTTTGTCCTAACCTTGAGGGGGGGATACTGATCAACATCAGTATAGGACAATTATTGGTTCTCTGATGTATCTTATAGCAAGTAGACCTGATATAATGTTTGCCACTTGCATCTGTGCAAGATATCAGGCTGCTCCAAAGGTGTCTCACCTAGCTGCTGCAAAGCGAATCCTCAGATACCTCAAAGGAGCACCTAAATTAGGTCTCTGCTATCCAAGAAATAGAGATTTCAATCTCTATGGATACTCTGACAGTGACTATGGTGGCTGCAACATTGACAAGAAATCAACATTAGGAGGATATCAATTTCTTGGTGGAAGGATCATCTCATGGCAATGCAAGAAACAATATTGTATCTCTACATCAACTGCTAAAGCTGAATACATTATTGTTGCTAGTTGCTGTGCTAAGTTGCTGTGGATTCAAAACCAAATGTTAGACTATGGATTCAACTTTATGAGTACTCCTATCCATATTGACAACAACAGTGCTATCTTCATTACTGAAAATCCGGTGAAGCACTCCAAGACAAAGCATATTGATATCAGGTACCATTTCATTAGAGATATTCATGTGAAATATTAGATTAAGCTAGTCAAAGTTGATTCAAATAAACAATATGTTGATTTGTTCACCAAAGCTTTTGATGAACAAAGATTTAAGTATCTCATAACAGCTATTGGGATGATAAACATTGATTAGTTACCTCTTTTGAAAACCTTTTAATGTGTAATGTCTTATGTCAATACAATTTAAGCCCTGTTACAAAAGATCTATCTGAAATTTTCTAAGTATAAATTTCTTCCAAAGAGAAATTAACCCTCGGAAGTTATTTTCATACCTTCCAAAGCAAAATTTCTCAAAGGATAATTTTCTTCTCGGAAGAGTTTTTGGTCTCGGAAAAAATGATTGATTTCATATCAAATCTACTTCCGAAGCTTATACAATCTCTCCATTCAGAAGACAAATATCACCTTCGGAAGCAAAGTCTCTGCTTCGGAAGTAAGAGTTGCCTTCGGAAGACAAATTACCTTCAGAAATGTTTTATATTCGGAAGAGAGATTTTATTGTATAACAGAAATCTTTTGGGCCCCACACTGTAAAAAGCAAAGATTTTGTTAATGATGTCGGATTATTTAACTGAATTTAACCTTACCGCCATTGTCATTTCTTCCACTAAAATATCACATCACCTTATCCTAACCACCATTACCGCCTTTTCACCCTCTTTTAAATAATCCCGACTATTCAATTTCATCTTCTTACCCAAATTTTACTGCCTAAAAGTTTCCTTCACTCTCAATTCACCCTAGCTCAAACTTATCCGAATTCACCTTTCATAAATGACACTCAACCCTCAGCATAACCAGGTCACATTTCTTGATTCTTCAAGAGATGCTGACTTCTCAGAAATCATATCCTTTCTCACCCAATCATCCTACTACACTTCCTTAACTATAAATCCCACTATTTACTCCAATCAAATGGCTGAATTTTGGGATAACAGTCGAGTTGAAATCCTAAATGGGGTTTGTGTGATTAGGTCCAGCATTTGTGGAAAAAAGTTAGTGATTACTGAACAACTCATCAGGGAGCATCTCGAGCTTCATGATGAGGGAGCTCCTACTAAATTTCCCAAAACAAATTTAGACAACACTTAGATCCTCATGGGATATGGTTGAGATGTGAACATGTCGACTGTCTACAAATTTAACTTCTCTTACAACTAGAAGTTCCTCCTGCATGTTGTCCTTCACTGTTTGTTAAATAAATCTGGGGGATAGGACCAAATCCCATATGAACTAGGATACTTAGTTCATGGACTGGTGAAAGACCTCCACCTCAATTACTCAAGATTTATGTTAATCAATCTGATTGGGAATCTTCAGAGGGAAACATTCTTTATGTATCCTAGATTCATTCAACACATCATCAATTGTGAGCTGGACCAGAGTCAGCTTGTCTATGCAGCTGCTATGACTGTCCCTCACATGAGGCCTACCATCTTCAAGACACTGAAGAAGGTATCCACCAACTTCACTGGAAGGTACACTTCTCTACTTTCAGGTATGATTGAGCACATAGCTCCTGGTGACATCCCTGTTCACCCCACGGGTGATGAACCCACACCAGCAACCACCCCCACAATGCCAACACTGCCCTCTCAACCCATCACCATCACATACCAGAGACGCCCCAAACGAACCCTTGTTCAATCTACTCTGATTGAACAAGCCCCTCCTGTTCTATCCAAAAAGACTAGAGTGGAACAATGGGCTCCCACTCAGTCTGAGGTCTCACCATCCTTCTCATTTAACCTCAATATGGGTCCTGAGTCTCCTCAGTCTCAGACCCATGAGCCCAAAACCTTAGCCAAAAGCCCTCAGAGTGTGTATTTACACTCTTCTGAGCAGCCAACAAGGGACAACCCCACCAGAGGCTCAATGCTTGTAGACATTACCAAGGTCCCGGTTCAGTAGGTTTAACCTCCTTATCTTTCACTAACCTTCTCTTCAAAACTGATGAAGAGATAACATCTCTCCATAGCAATGAAGTTGATCTACACCACCCTCTCCAAGATCAACAGAGCCTAGAGAGATCCCTTATCTCTAGCCCCCATCAGTTACCCATAACTAAGGTGAGTCCCACTGATGTGGAGGGGACTCATGCAGATTCAGCTGCCACTACAGAAGGTGCCTTAATGGACCCTATGGACAGTGGTAACATCTCTGAGACTGATACTGCGGCAACCATGCCTTTTGATGACTCTGAAAGAGACATCATTAAGCAAGGGAAACTAGGGTGCCAAGAAGCCACATCTGGTGGTGAGGCTGAGCATACTAGGTATGTTACCTTATTTCCACATGATTCTTCAAAAGAAGATGAGGGAAGCATGAAACTCCTTCAAAACCTTCTTTCTAAAGTCTCAAACCTTGAATTCTTGGTTACGACTTTAGAAGAAAGGTCTGCCACTCAGCAACTTGAGATTGACAATCTCAAGGCTAAACTAGCTGAGAAACAGACTAAGAGGTCTGTTAGGCATGTGCCTGTTCAGGTCTCCTTGACCTCTTCCTCCAGCTCATCTAGCTCTGAAGATGATGCTACCAAAAAGGAGGAGAGTGTTCAGAGACAAACACTTGAGGACCCACAGAACCAAACTTCAACTTCAAGATTCTCAACTCCTATCACAACTTTGTCTGAGCCATCCCAAGTTGTATTTCGAATCGACCCAAAGATGCTCAGAGATCTCTACAGACTCTTTACCAAGTTTCTGTTGAGATCCTCTACGGATCAGCCAAGCCCTGATGCTGCCATGATGTACTTTGGAGCAGAAGAGCTTCAAAGGATATGTACACCTTCTGCCACTGTGGAAAAAGTTGGTCAACCTAAGGTCCAAATAGAACCTAAGATTCAATTCGAAGGGGAAATAAGGATTGATGGCCCAGCAACTGACACAGTTAGGACAAAATCTGCACCTCCTCAAACTTCCGAAGCAGAAGTTAAAGCCTCGGAAGAACAACCAAAATCTTCTGAAGTTGAAATGGAAGCTTCAGAAGGACTGTTTTCTTTGTCCGAGGATCTAAACATCACAGATGCAATCCTAGAATTTGCATCTAAGGTGAATAGTGAGGACTTTCTGGATCTACCTCTAGTCCAGACACCTTCTTTGCCTCTCTTACAATCTGAATCCACTCTCCAAGAACCACCATAGTCAAGCTCTTCAAAGGATAACAAAGGGAAGAAGAAGATGAATGTGGAAGAGCTTCAGTAGAGGAGAAGATTTAGAAATTAAAAAGAAAAGGAAGACTTCCAACTGGGAAGCTGCTAGCTGCCAGTACAAAAGCAGCTGCAGCCAACCAGGAGGCTGTCTACAACAAGAAGAGAGAAGAGGTCATTGATCAGCTCATTCAACT
>BJCM01268386.1:0-10551 GCA_018326385.1 Flaveria bidentis
ACAAAAATGGGTTAACCTATATATTTAATGCATACACAATAATGAATTACAAACATTCATTACAGATATCAATTCAAGTACTAAGCCTATTCATAATGAACTAGATCTACTGAAACTAGACCTAACAATAATAACAAGACTTGAATGATTAGATGCTAAAATATAATAATGATGAACATGATGAAGAACACAAACATGTTTAATGTTTGATGTTTATTGATATATTGTTGAAATCATCATCCATGAAGGATGATGATATGATGTTGTTGATGATGGACCTAATTCACCCTAACAAGTGGTGAATTAGTCACACTTTACAATGATAATATGTGCTAATATTTATACTAGTCTAGCAATAAAAATAATTACCAAATAAACCCTAACCTAATATTTTTGTTGATTTCGTGCTTCAAGTCTTCAACTTCAATAATATTGAAATCTTCAATTTCTTCAAAGGTAGAATACCCAACAATACTCCCCCAAAATTATAGATTTCCAATGAGAATTGAAGCTTGATCTTGTTTTTGTTGAATAGTTGTCCAAAGTCAAGAAATTTGTTGTTGATGCGGAAACGAGGTCTTCAAAACTTTAGTACAACTATATTATGGAACTCGATGTCACTTGTTTTTGTTGATGAGAGCTCGAATACGAACCCCAATTTTTGTTTTGTTGATCATAAGCCCAATCTTCAACACTTGAGCCCAAGTCCAACTTATGTTTTTGTTTAATGATAGAGCTCAAGTAACAAACCCAATGGTGTTCCCGAGCCCATTTGCAACACTAGGTTGCAAACCCTAATTCGACATACCTAATGTGGCCGCAAATGCCACTTTGGTTCGGCAGCCCAGATTAGGGCGTCCCTAATGTGGCTGCAAAAGCCACTTATTGTAGCCTCTTATTCGGCAAACCCTAATTAGGGCATCCCCATTCAACCGTAACCCTAATTAGCATGAAACCCTAATCGGCAGCCTTTTTTTTGGTTCGCAAGAGCTGCCTTCGGCAACTTCCTTGATTCGCAGAGACACCTTTGGCAGTTGCACATTGCAGCCTACATTCGGCAGCCTTATTGTTTTGACATAAGCTGCCTACGACAGCCTCTTTTGCAGCCCACTTCGGCAGCCGCAAACCCTAATTTGCTTGATACTTGAGGTAGCCGCAAACCCTAATTTGCTTGATACTTGAGGTAGCCGCAAACATGAATGTTGAATTGATTGTTGAATTGTTTTCTTCAGATCTTCAATAATTTCAGCAATCTAACCATGACATCTCATCAAAATCAATATGAATCCATCAACTCCAACTCTGATACCAATTGTGTGTTCCCGATATGAACGGGATCAATGAGCATGGATCTTAGGATTCATATTGATAATAACAAGACTTGAATGATTAGATGCTAAAATATAATAATGATGAACATGATGAAGAACACAAACGTATTTAATGTTTGATGTTTATTGATATATTGTTGAAATCATCATCCATGAAGGATGATGATATGATGTTGTTGATGATGGACCTAATTCACCTTAACAAATGGTGAATTAGTCACACTTTACAATGATAATATGTGCTAATATTTATACTAGTCTAGCAATAAAAATAATTATAAAATAAACCCTAGACTAATATTTTTTTGATTTCGTGCTTCAAGTCTTCAACTTCAATAATATTGAAATCTTCAATTTCTTCAAAGGTAGAACACCCAACATGAAGATTTAAAGACGCTACTTTATTTTGGACCGTTAGGTTATTAGTTAAGAGCTATTTATTTTCTTGTATTTGTAAGAACATGTTATGAAATGAATGAGTTGATTAAATATTGTCATTTTAATAGTGTCGTGTGCATTTGAACAATCTTAGTTGCACCCCGGCATGTTTCGCCGTTTTGGTCGAGGTGTGACAGATTAGTATCAGAGCCATGACTATATCATAGGTGGTTAGACGTAAAAACCCAAAGTTTTGCCCTTTCTCCTTCTCCTCCTTCTCTTGGCCGAAATATATAGTGAATGGGATAGGGGTGTGGGCAGCCATGCCCCTTTATACACCCACTCTTCCAAAGATTTTCCCATTTTGACAAGATTGGTCCCTCAACTTGGACTTTATTTATTTTCTTTCTTTTTTTCTTCTTTCTTTGGCTTCAAAGAAAATAACCGGGTGTTACAGCAAGGTTACAAATCCGTAGACATATCGCCTGTTGGGTCGGGATAGGAACCGGTTTGACTCTAACCGGCTTTTTTTTAAACCGGTTTTTTGTACACCTGTACACATCATTGACTATACACAAGTTGCTAAGGCAATATGATACATTAGAGCATTCACACTAGCTTTCTCATCTCCATCTTCATATATACACTAAAAACATTACTTTTTATTCTTTCTTTTAATTAAATAAGATTTTTTTTTATATTTTTATCATTATCTTATTACTCTTATTCACTCACAATCGTTTTTAAAAATATTAAAAATAAGTATGAGGGTTGTATCATGTTTCCCCAAATATGCGAAATTACAGTACAACTTTATAAATTTTATCTTTCCTTAATTCACAACCATCCCCTGTAATATAGGGGACATACTCACATATAAAATAATGAATCTACTATGAATACTTTTAGAAAATAATCATTAATTTTGTTTTAGTTGTTGAGTCTTATAAATTGTCTTCGGTATTAAATTTTATTTTGTGTTTGTTTTTTGTCTGAGTTTTTGAAATGGTTTTCGTTTTCGTACTTTTAACTAATGATATTAGTTTTTTCAGTTAGATTATTTGAAAAGACAAAAATACCATTAGTGTTTAAATGGTTATTACAAACTTTATTTTTCTTTTTTTTTTTATAAATTAAACGAGACTCTCTTTATGATCTCTCGCACTCCATATAACAAAATACCCTCCTAGCACCTCTACCACCACTCTCAAAAACCCCACCACACTTCAGAACGTCATATCAACGACATGGTGAAACACAATAGGAGATTTCTGATTGCCACCTCCATCGTGATCTTAAAAAAATCCCACCGGTGGAAAAATGATGTTGTTCATAAACCATTTTCAAAAAGTAGAGCGAGAAAGAAAACGAAATAAAATGATTTCCTTTCTCTTTTTGCTTTAAGTAAACCGGGAACACAACTTATATGTTGTAATATAAATAATCACAAAGCTGAAGCAATCAATCATGCCCTCAAAGACGTGATTAAACCTCAATGTTTAGATTATAAGTCGTAAGGCTTGAATGCCACTATAGTTAAAGGCAGGTCCTCCTTGTAAAAATCGCAATAACCCTTCAAGTCACAAGGCTTCAATACCGAGCCATGGTTGGATGGCTAGATAAAAACTTACAAGGGTAAAAAGCCTTATTACTTTTGACACAAGTCCAATTCATTACATAACAAACGTAAAAGTCGATTTCTAAGTCCAAAAAGCCGTTCTTGTTACCTACATCCCACAAGCTCCAAAAAGACTACTATATTATTTTGGAAAACAAACGCCAAATCATTCTTTTTAATTTGAAATATACTAATTACTAGCTTTAATAAACTCGTGTATTACACGGTTGAATAAATAAAATATTAATGTAATAAATTTATTAATTATACAACGATATTCTAAGATATGATATGACTGAAATAATAAAACAATGATATCAATTTTTTAAAATTTTTTTTTTAATTTTTTTTTTTTGAAAAAATAAACATTTTGTTATAAAACAAACCGTATAAAAATGTCATTTTTAAAAGTTTTCTTATTACACCCCCCAATTTTGATTATTTTTGTTTTTAAAAATTTGAATTTTTTAAAAATATCAATTTATTTGAAAATAACCTTAATAAATAGATTTATTTATTTATTAAATATTTAAAAATATTAAAATAGTATTATTAGTAATTAAGGTAATTATTTAATAATAGAAAGAGGCGAGAAAATTTTGATGAGAATTATTGTAGTGTTGACATGTGACACCTCATTTACCTTTTTATTAGAATAGAAATATTTTTGAATCTTTAAAAAAATATGATTTCAAGACACTAACATATATTCTAGACCGATCAAGATCATACATATTAAGCGCCATTTAATCGATACGATAACAAATTGCATGAGTCTAGTATAACTAACTAGCACAACGTCATAAGGAAACTTTTAAAAAGAATATTTTTATACGGTTTGTTTTAAAACAAAATGTTTATTTTTTTGAAAAAAATTAATAATATTTGTTTTCAAATTTGATATAATTATTTTATTACTTATAGTCATTTCTTATACATAACTTTAATCATATTAAATCTTAAAATATTATTTTATAATTATCAAATTTTATAATATTAAGTTGAGCGTCACAATATCCCAAAGCTAAAATTTTAAAATCCTCTAATGAGTTTCTTATGATTGCAAGTTTATATCAACACATGAAAATATATCACCTATTAGATGGATTGAACCGTACGGGTCACTTATTGGTGAAAATTAATTTAATTAAACTTTTTATTTTTAAGCATGTAACGACAACATATTATCACCATATGTTAAAATTTATATTAAAATTTTAAAATATTGCAACACAAATCGTCGCTATAGGTAAAACCGGATTTAATAAAAAAAATTAAGCTGCAGCGTCGCTATAAGCGGAAAAAATAATCAAATATATCATTTTATTCTATAAAAACCAGAAATTGGCACCAATCTATAACGTCTAGAAGTCATCGCTATTAACTTATACCAACGACATTTTAACAATAACCATGCTCAGATAACTTTTTTAAAAACGCCAAAATTTCGTTGATATAGCTCAATTTTGTCGCTACAAGTCTTGAAAATTATGATCCTATAGGGTGTTATTGTTACCCGGGTAAACTCATTGGCGAAATGCCACCCACACCCGTCTCGCCCATCATTTTAAGGGAAACCCCACATCCAAAGTCCCACTGTAATAAAACCTTTTGTTCATTTAGAGTATATTGTATCTAGTAAGACTCCAGCCTATGATATCTACTTTAGAAAATCATAAATTACATCATTTTAAACTAATTAATCTAGGACTCATTAATATTTATTTTACTTAATTATGCATCAGTTAAAAAAAAGAACTTTCGTATGAACCTAGTATTGGTCTTTGAAATGGGTCTAATTCTTGAAAAGTCTTGGCGTCATCAAACAAACAAGCGCCATAAAGTTGACCCAATCAACGTTTGACTAAATGCTATTTCATTTTATTATATGATCCACTAGTGTCTCTTGTTCATTTGATTATTTTTTTATTTTATCATGTTACATGTCTCAATAACCCCAAAAAGAAAGAAGATATGATGTTATTGCAAAACATGAAGTTATATATGAAGTATTCTTGTAATCATTTGATGTTGTTTGTTATGGTGATGAGCTTGTTACGTGCATCAAATTGCAAAACGAAGATCGATGTACGAATCGGAGTGATTCTCGATATGGACTCGAGCACGGGTAGGATGAGCAAAACAAGCATTTCGATGGCGATACGCGAATTCTACCAAAAACACGATGATTACACGACGGTAATCCGCCCTTTCTTTCGTGACTCGAAACAAGACGATGTTCAAGCGGCTTCTGCGGCGATTGATCTCTTAAAGAACACTCGAGTCATGGCGATTCTCGGGCCCATGACATCATCCCAAGCGGATTTTGTTATCGATCTCGGTAACAAAGCAAAGGTTCCAATCATCTCGCCTGCATCGAGCCCGTTTCTTTTGCCGAATGACAACGTTTATTTCATCCGATCGGCGGTCGATTCGACTTCTCAGCTCAAACCCATTGCAGAATTGATCAAACACTTTAAATGGAGTGAAGTGGTGCTTGTGTATGAAGATGGTGAGTATGGAAGAGGTTTAGTTCCTTATTTCTCTAGTGCCATGAGGTCTATTGGTACCAAAGTCATGTCGCAAACCGTCGTGTATCCTTCAGTTACCGACGATTGGATACTCGGTGAGCTTTACAGGCTAAAGACAATGCAGACTCGGGTTTTCGTGGTGCACGCGCTACCGGAGTTGGCTTCGCGGATATTCAAAAAAGTGAGTGAAGCGGGAATGATGGAAGACGGGTTCGTTTGGATCATAACCGAAGGGCTAACGAGTCGTTTGCATTATTTGGATCATAAAGACGACTCGATGCAAGGAGTGATTGGTGTGAAGTCGTATGTCCCGAAGTCGAAAGAGCTAATCGACTTCGAGAAAAGATGGAAAGGGGAGTTCCGGAGTCGATATCCGGAGGATGACGTGACAGAAGTAGACATAACAGGGGTACGGTTGTATGATACAGTTTTTGGTCTAGCAACGGCACTAGAAAAGATGTTATTGCAAAATAGAGGATTTTTGGCGACAGATAATAATATTATCCAAAATAAAACTGGTACTGGTTTAAAACAAAAAAGAGACTCAACTAGGGATTTTGATGCAATAGGAACTTTAGAAACGGGAACGAGGCTCCTTCCGTTGATCCGTAACTTTAGATTTGACGGGCTCAGTGGCGATTTCCACATGATCAACGGGCAATTACAATCGTTGGTGTACCAAATCGTGAACATATATGGGAATGGCGAGAAACCTATCGGATTTTGGAGTTCCGAAAATGATCTCTCGAAGAAGCTAAACAATGAAACAAAGGGTCTTAAGGTTGTTACATGGCCCGGCGACACTCATGTCATCCCTAGAGGTTGGGAGATCCCAATCAGCAACAAGAACAAGTTAAAAGTCGGGGTTCCAGCAAAACACGGGTTTGATCAGTTTATCGATGCAAACATCGACCCTGAAACCGGTCAAGTTATCATGACCGGTTTCTGTGTGGATGTGTTTAACGCGGTCATTGACACGTTACCATATGCTCTTACATATGAATTCATACCTTTTGTTACTTCAAATGGCAACGGACCTGCAGGATCCTATACCGATCTTGTTCTCAATCTCTCACATGGGGTAATAAATCATACATACTTTCAAAAATTATTTTGGAAAAATATTTAACTTGAGAACCCATAATAATGGTAAATTCACAAAACCCTAGATGAGGTCAGGTCAGGTAAAAAAATATTTCAACGCTTGATGATTACCTCTAAAATTTTAAATACAATATCTAGATTTGAACATGAGACCTCTGATAGAAGGACTGAAGCGTATTTGTTTACAAATTATGTACTTAAAACTTGTGGTATAAATGTTGGTTTATATTATGATGTTTCAAGAATGTAACAGGGATTCGATGCATTGGTCGGAGACATTACAATACTCGCAGAGCGAGCGGACAAAGTGGCTTTCACATTGCCATACGCAGAGGCTGGTGTTTCGTTGATCGTTCCGATCAAAGACGGTAGAAAAAGTGCATGGATCTTCATGAATCCCTTAGAGAAAGAACTTTGGATAACAATCGGTGTGTTTTTCATATACATTGGATTTGTGGTATGGGTTATTGAGCATCGTGTAAACCAAGAATTCCGAGGCCCCGCTTATAAACAAGTCGGAATGCTCTTATGGTTTTCGTTCTCCACACTTGTTTATGCACACAGTAAGTATATATGGATTGCTAAATATAAACACTTACATACACACTCTTTCTTTCTTTAAGCCCTTGATAAGGTAACCTTTAGCGGCTACAACTTTTAATGGCGACAAGGTGACCTTAATTAGTGGCGACATAGATGACTATTAGCGGCAATAAGTCGCTGCTTAAAAGGAATAGCGGCTATAGTGCTGGTGGTCTTTTGCGATGACAAATGTCACCGTTAATAATGAAATTATTTGTAGCGTGTCTGCATATCACCTCATGTCTAGGCACACTTTTTTATGTATTTAGCATGAATTTTGACCCGATTTTTAAAACATACAACTAATTATTATATTTCTTATGGATGTGATATGTAGGGGCGAAGTTGATAAGCAACTTATCACGATTCGTGGTGATCGTGTGGGTGTTCGTGGTGCTGGTGCTGACCTCGAGCTACACCGCAAGCTTGGCATCTATGTTAACGATACGGAAGCTTCGACCTACATACACCGACATATATGAGATCATGAAAAATGGAGAATCAGTAGGATACCAAGAGGGTTCTTTTGTTAGAGATATGTTGATAAATATGGGCTTTAAAGACAACAAATTGAAAAGCTACAGTACCTTTGAGGAGTATGACAATGGACTTAAGTTAGGAAGTCAAAACGGTGGCGTTTCTGCAATTATGGATGAACTCCCTTATATTAGGGTGTTTTTGGCAAAGTATTGTACAAACTATACCATGACAGGTCCCACCTACAAAACTGCTGGCTTTGGTTTCGTAAGTTTCATTCTATTTCATTTTAATATTATTAAGGTGTAAACGAGCTTGAGCTAAAAGCTTTTGAGCTCGAGCATCGGTCTTAGTATAGCTTTGTATTTAAAGCTCAAGTGCCCATGAGTGATTTTTTAAGCTTGAGCTTCGGTTGTTTCAAGCTTTAGGTCTAAAGCTCGAGTGCTACTCGTGAGTTATTTTTCAAGCTTAAATTTGGCTTACACACGAATTATTAATTGATTATTAATTACTTAATATATTTATTTATGGTTCAATTATTATTTATATATTTTTTATAGCATATATAAATATATATTATTTAGTTATTTATATATAATATATATATATATATATAAACTATAAATTTATTACGTATATATAATATATAATATAAATATATAATATTTATATATGTAATATAAATATTATATATATATATATATATATAATATTACTATGTAATATGTATTTTTTAATATTAAATACATTTATTATATGTATATAAACTATAGGCTAGTTTAGTCTTGCGAGTCCAATCAAGGCCGGAATATGAAGCTCAAGTAAGCTTATTAATTCTCAAGTTCTAGTGCTCGGGCTTGTTTAAGCTAGATTAGATGGATTCGAGCTTTGAACAAGCTGATCACGAGAATACGAGTGACCCTACTTCTTTATACCTTACATTTTATTTAGGTCCACCTGACAATGACTTGCTTATATTGTATATACAGGCATTTCCAATAGGGTCACCATTGGTCCATGATGTTTCTAGGGCGGTTTTGCAAGTGACAGAGAAGCAGTTGATGAACATAACTAACCACTGGTTTAAAGAAGAAGCCAGTTGTAATGAAAAGGTGCCTAAAGGAAACGGGCTCGGGTTAGATAGCTTCAAGGGAGTTTTTTTAATCACCGGGTTATCATCTACCTTTGCGCTCTTGATCTTTTTGTACAACTTTTTGTATCAAAACCGTGAAATTTTGGTGTCACATGATTCAATTAGCCGAAAGCTGGTCGTTGTCGCGAAATCATTCGATGTGTTTAAGGAAGATGATTCCAAAAGATCGAACACAGAAGCAAAATCAACGGTTGAGGAATTGGACATCAATGACAGTCAAACAATTAGTGTATTTCATCAAGAAGTAAAAGTTTTGTCACATGATGAAGGGTTTTCTATTAGTGAACCTGAGAGTCCAGTTCATGACACAATACAAATAGTAGAAACTACAACTATTTATACATGTACATAATGCTAATTTTACACACACACCACCTCTCAAATATATACTTGTAAGTTGTGAGTAGTGAGAGACATGTACATTAATTTTTATTGGTGTCATCAATTTTTGTTTTCAGATACTTGTGAATTTTTTTATGGATCAAATCATCAATGTCTCAGTACAACTAATGTAAAAAAACTAAATAAATTTAAATTTATATAATGTATTATTTTTTTAATTTATTAGATCAATTGAAGTTGGAATAATACATTATTTGTTTTGTTTGTTTATTGTATATGCCATGGGTTTAAATTTCTATATTTTTATCAAAGTAATTATTAGTAAAACAAGATATTATACTAGACACTAAAACTTGTAAAACAACCATATAATATTTATGCCCCACACCACCTCCTTATACAAAATAGGCTTTTACTAATGAGAAATTACTGAACGAAAATTATCCTATATTTCAAATTTTGTTTTGTATTATGGTTTGTATCTCATGCATTGTAGATTTATTATTTTGTTTTTCTTAGTTTTGTTTTGTTTTTTTACTTTTAACCCTAATAGTTTTTGTTTTTTATATTTAATCCTAACATTTTTTTCATTTTCAACTTTAGCCCTGTATATTATTTATTTTGTTTACATGTTTTGTTTTATGTTTCGGTATAAAATTTTCAAGTAAACATATCGCACCATGGATATATGGATCAACATTTTACCTCTTTTATTTGCGTCAAACGCCCGCGTTTGTTTTATGTTTCAACCAAATTTATGCACATTAACATGCCATCACGGGTAGACTTGTACAAACCGGTTTGGGGGCCCAAACCGGTTCGGGTCCCAAACCGAAACCGGTTTGGTCAAACTCGGTCAAAACTTTGGCCCCAAACCGGTTCGGGTCCAAACCGGTTTCAAATCCTAAAAATCCAAACCTATCAAACTGGTTTGGGTTGGTTTGGAACCGGTTCGGGCCCAAACCGGTTTTTTTTTTAATTTGGATTTTTGTTATATTCAAAGAAAATTTTAAACTTTTAATTAAAACATAAATA
>BJCM01268391.1:0-34112 GCA_018326385.1 Flaveria bidentis
GGTGAGTGCCATGCAAGAAGAACTTCTTCAGTTCAAGAAGTTAGGTGTATGGACTCTGGTGGATAGACCTAAAGGTGCAAAGGTCATTGGCACCAAATGGGTCTTGAAATTCAAGAAAGATGATCAAGGCGTGATCATCAGAAACAAGGCCCGACTTGTTGTTCAAGGATTTCGACAAATCGAGGGCATAGACTATAATAAAGTGTTTGCACCCGTGGAAACAATGGAAGCAATCCGTATCTTCCTTGCCTAAGCATCATACATGAAGATTAAAGTTTATCAACTTGATGTGAAGAGTGCATTCCTTCATGGTGAAATCTGTGAGACAGTGTACGTTAGTCAACCCGAGGGATTTGAGGATCCATATCATCGGGACAGAGTTTATAAACTCAAGAAGGCTTTATATGGGCTTCATCAAGCTCCCAGAGTCTGGTATGAGAAACTCTCAACTCATCTTGTGAAACCCGGCTTTCACAGAGGTGTAATTGATTGTACACTGTTCATAAAAGAAAAATATGGCAATTTACTGCTTGTTCAAATCTATGTCGATGACATAATCTTCGGTTCAAAGAACGAAGATCTATGTAAAGAGTTTGAAGCAGTAATGAAGGTTGAGTTTGAAATGAGCGCAATGGGAGAGATGAAATCCTTTCTCGGGTTACAGGTGTATCAGACACCAAAGGGGATCTTCCTACATCAAACCAAGTATGTAAGAGATATTCTCAGTCGGTTTGACATAGAGAATGCTTTCGCAGCTGGAACTCCACTTGCTACAAACCATGATGTAGCACCCGACGAGAATGGTGATCTGGTTGATCCTACCATGTACCGTGGAATGATTGGATCTCTCATGTACCTAACTGCCTCAAGACCTGATATTATGTACGCTACATGTTTATATTCAAGATATCAGGCAAAGCCAAAAGCCAACCATCTGATAGGGGTCAAAAGGATTTTTCGTTATCTCAAGGGTACTCCCACACTTGGATTGTGGTATCCTCATGACGATGACTTCGAGCTAACATCATATAGTGACTCGGATTATGGTGGCTGCAAGATGAACTACAAGTCTACATCAGCGGGATGTCAATTGTTTGGGAGAAGATTAGTGACCTGGTAGTGTAAGAAGCAGACCTCAGTTGCATTGTCAACCTATGAAGCTGAATATGTTGCTGCTGCAAGTTGCTGTTCTCAAATCATATGGATTTAATAGCAGATGCGGGATTACGGTTTGAAATACTCTTCTACTCCTATTTTTGTTGATAACTCAGTTACAATTGCAGTAACTAAAAATCCGGTCCAACACCCTAAGACCAAACACATTGGAATAAAATATCACTTTATACGTGATTGTTTTGAAAAGAACTTAATCGTTGTGATTAAAATAAATACGGATTTTTAACGCACTGACCTCTATACAAAGGCTTTTGACAAACCACGTTTTCTTTATTTGTTAGAGGTCAACAACATTAAAAAGAAAAGTGATGTAATTCCCGATGATGACCATGTGTAGTCCGATGTGTATAGTCAAATTTGCTTGTTTCGTTTTTTTATTTATCTTTTTTGTTTTTAGTAGTTAGATCAAATTCATGTTATGTTTGTTGCCTATTAAAATCCTAAAAAGCGTAAATCGGTTACGGTTTTAGAATTTTAGGGGGAGAATAGGTCAGTTAGTAACATTAAAAAAACGAGGAAGAAGGAGAGGCTAGCCGATAGAAAGTAGATTGTATCTGTGATACCGATTCAATGATTTTGGAAAATGATAGTACACACGAACAAATCATTAGGACTTTAAAAGTTTAAAATAAAATAAGATGCCAAATTCAACGTATAAGTCTGTGTAGTCTGAGCAATATAAAAGGAAAAATGATAGCAAAATTGGTTACTACTAAGGTAACACAAAGAAAGTAGACCTAGTGGTTGCTAGACCATAGATGATATATTAGTAGATTCAATACAATAGATGATTAGACCTGGTTGGTGATCTCAAGATCAAACTAAGTTGTTCAACTAACTGTGGGTTCCCATCTTATAACTGGTTAACACAATCAACAAAATTCCAATAAGGGGTGACGAGCAAATAAACGACACAAATGTGTGCGGATGACCATAAATAGAGCAAAGCACGAAAAAATGAAAAACAAACTCTATTAAGCTAATAACTTATGTTGTTGGTGCTTTATGTGCAAAATAAAAATAAAGATGCTCTAACAAGAAGATAGGTTGTGTGCCTCTCTGTTGTGCGATGAACTGACTTGAGGATAAGCACAACCTAGATATTCTAGAACTCATTGTTGTTTGCTGCCTCTCTGTTGTGCGATGGCACTGACCTGAGGCTTGGCTTCTCTTTGAAAGCTCTAAGAATAGTCTCTTCTTGTCAAAATACCCGTAGACCGCTCAACAATATCCTGAGGAATGTTGATTACCATATAAGTGTGGGATCCACAAATGTTGGTTGAAATAATTAAACCATAAAATATCACCAACCTGTGTCAAAAGTCTGTGTATGGATTTTAGAGAACTTGTATACTGACAATCATCGTGGCTACAATTCTTGAAAGTCCAAATCAATGTGGGAATCTAATAGTACTAGTATGATTTTCTAAACTTGCTAACGACTCTAGATGAAAAACAAGAATTGAGCATCAAAAGGTGTTGATAAAATGTCCCAAATGATTTGACTTGCCTGTATGATTGCAAATTGAATTGGTCCAGTTATGGTCAAAATAAATTGAAGTTGCCTATTCCGGAACCGAATCCCATAGGATTTACACCTCACACAAAAAGTCAAAAACAAGTTTAGTTTTGTATTTCAGTTTAAGTCTTTTATTTTATTTCAATTTAGTCAATTCAGTTTGTTTAATATCAGACTACATCATGGAATTCAATAGGGAAATTAATCACCTAAGAGGGTCACGTCTGAGGTGACCACACGTACTTTTCAACGATAAAATCAGTCACGTCTGAGGTGACAAATTTGTTTAAAAAGATCACGTCTAAGGTGGTCAAAAGTTTTTCAAGTAAAAATGATCATGTCTGAGATGATCAAATGCTCATAAAGTTAAATCAATAGTTAAAATGGGTCTAAGTGAAAAATGGTCAAAATGTCAAAATCATGAATATGTTCCAATCGCACGACTGGACCATGAGTATGGACCAATCGTGCGAATAGACCATACTCATGCACTAAAAAGCCGAATGGACATGAGTATGAACCATTCAACTGAATGGATTATCAGAATTAGTCATTCGACCGAATGGGAGTTATGCGAATGAGTCAGTCACCCGACTGAACTCCAGTTGGCCGACTGAATGTGATCGACTGAGCCAATCGCATGACTGAACCGAGCGAATGGGTCGAGTCGGCCGATTGATATCAGATTTAGTATAAATAGGGCCACAGTCAATCGCATTCGACTCATCACCCCTTAATCGCCCTTATTTCGCATAGACTACTTTTACCCTGCCTAAAATTCTTTAGATCGAAATTTCTGACTTATTGACATTTTGACGATTGTGGATTGATATACAGGTACAATGCGACGATATCTCACTAAAATCTGACTAAATGGTGACCTAATTTTAATATTCTTGAGCCAAACTAGAACCGAAGCACTGACTGGACAAATAACTTAATTAAATCAAGAAAATGTTAAAATTAAAGTTATTAGGTTATTAGTTAAGTGATTACGAGTCTATAGAGCCATTACACGACGTTTAATTTCAAGAATTGGTCAAGATTTGAATCTCAGTCGACCGAACAGTGGGTCATGCGATTGGTCACTAGGATGAACTCCAATCGCACGATTGAGCTGGTCGAATGGCTCAATCGGCCGAATGGACCATACGAATGAGCTCAGTTGGCTGTTTGAACCAATCGCAGGCTCAATCAACCGATTGAACTCAGTCGCCTGCTCAGTCACCCGACTGAATCCAGTCGCATGACAGGACAACCGACTAAACACAGTCGCATGGTTCAATCGCATGAATGAACTAGAATGAATTCAACCAAGTTAATTAGAACTGATTTGTGTCATCTGATTATCTAACATTTATGTGTCTTGTGTTACAGATTGATGGCTGATAGATGGTCTATCAACCCCAAGCACAACATCTGTGCTCACCTAGATTCCAGGACTCGGAATGGTGCCGAGTTTGCAGGGATTATCACTTTCCTAAAGCGATCCAGGATCCACCGAGCTACTCTACACCATGCACCCCTTACAGGTCTGTACAACAGGCCTTCTGGGAGGGTGCATCGGTTGATCAATCATGTGAGCCGTACAACATACGGAGTTCTATCTTTGGCTTGGACATAGAGATCACCACTGCAGGCATTCAGCGAGTACTTGGGTTGGGAGATGATACAGACCACCCCACCAGACTTCACCCACTGACGGTGAGAGGGTGCTTCATGAGGATGAAGTACGTTGGGGATATAAACGCACGTGTGCTCAACAAGAGCAACCTGTGTCCCCAGTACAAGTACTTGGCACACGTCATTCTCAAGTGCCTGGCGTCGTGAAGGGGTGGGTTCGATGACCTATCAGACCAGATTCAGAACACCTATGTGGCACTGGTTCTGAACCACCCCTTCAGTTTCTCTAGCATGATCTTCTCTTACCTCACAAAGAACTTAGAGGCGAAGGGCAAAGAGGATTTCTACATGTACCCTAGGTTTCTACAGATGATATTTGATGAGAAGCTGCTCTCACTGCCAAAAGAGAGCCACGACGCTGTGGCACTAGAGATTAAGGATGATACGACGCTGGGTCGTATGAAGGTATACCGGGGAAAGCAGGTCAAGCCCCCGGTAAAGAGACTTATAGGCCATCTGGATAAGGTGGACTACGTGGCACTAGGGAGGCGTAAATGGCGTCACGTAGACAGTGATTCGGAGGTTGAGCAGTTAGAGCTTCCGGAGGATGACTCCGATGACGACGACAGCGGTGATGGTGGAGATGTAGGGCCCACTCAACCGAGGGCCCCCACTGCTGACATAGCATCTCCAGCATCCGCCCATGATGGAGCAGAGGCTACAGGATTCCATCAGGATTTCCAACCTGATGAGGAGGAGGATACTGATGAGGAGCCCCTAACCCGCACTGTGCGGAGCTGGGTGGTTGCCACCGACCAAGGTATTCGGGAGGTTGGTGGACGCCCTGGCGAATCTGGGGAGGCTAACACTGATCTTACTTATGCTCCTGATCAGTCCAGCAGGGTTCTAGGGGGAGCATCCACCTCGAGGGGATCGAGGAAGAAAATGATGGCTCAGCCCCACGGTTGAAGAGGAAGAAGAGGAGGATGACCTTCACTACCACCACCACTACTACCACCACTTCCACCACTCCACCCACTACCACCACTCCACCTACTACCATCACTCCACCTACATCCACCCATCCACCTGCTACCACCACTACTGCCATCCCATCTACCACCATATCTACCACACCCACTCCACCACCACCTTCATCTATACCACCCCCAATATTCACCACAACCACCACCACCACCACTAGCCACCATGCCGGACCATCGTCATACCCTTCCTACCCATCTGGATCCTCTCTACTTCCTAGTGGGGTAGAGGAACAGCTCTCGGCACTTAACCGTATGGTGCTAAAGCTGTTGGATTCCGATGACGAAAAGACTGCTCAGATTCGATAGCTAGTAGACCTTACTGCTGCCCAATCTATGCAGATATCTCAGGAGGCACACCAGATAGAGCAGCAGGCCCAGCTGATGGATGCAAAGCGCGTAGAGATGTCCCAACTCTGGGAGCAGCATGCCCAAGCAGCTAAAAGGATAGAGGAGTTGGAGACCACCAACAAGACCATCATGTTGCGGCTCAAGGGATCAAAGGACGAGCCCTTAAAGATCAAGGAAGGATATGGAGATGATGGTGATGATGACAGTGATGATGATGATGGTGATGACATTGAGGATGATACTAATGTTGGTGATGATGTTGGTGATGATGATATTGATGATGATGAAGTCGACACATTTGCTGCAGGTGCCACACCTGCAAGTGAAAGGAGGACGAAGAAAGCACAAGATCAAGGTGCCTCCATATCCGCCCCGTTAGCAGGAGAGCATATGATCCAGTATAAGAGTAATACTTAGCTGTTTTGTTATTTAAATCATATGTATTTGAATCTTGTATCACATTAATGTAATGAATGTTTATATTTAATGTTGATGTTTCTGTTTTGATTATTAACTAATGATTTCTGTGTTGAATGTCTAAATCAAGCAGATCCAAACTTTTAGACAGATGAATATGATGTTGCTCCCCTCCAACAAATCAAGACTCAGCTCACGTTGATTCTTGATCTGCATGGTATAGTCAGGAGATCGGTGATGTACACTCCTGAAGAAGGAGAGATCATTCACAAACTCACTGACGAGCAAATAGCAGAAATGTTCAAACTCAATGCCGACGAGATCGTGAAAGACGCTCCAACAGTCCATGTGGAAAGTGACGATGAGCTCAACGATGTTGATGAAATCGAGATTGAAGAAGTCACTGACCAGCATTATCTAGAGTACACTGACAATGAAGGTAATGTCTAATCTGGGAGACAATCTAGTTAGTGAAACCTTTGAGACTCTGGATAAACTGGAACAAGAGTCGGACAACACGAAAGACAAGGCCCAAGCCTCGGATGTTGAAGTTAATATCAGAAAGGTTGAATGGGTTGCATGCTTTGAAGAGATAAGAGCCCAACGTAGTGTGTCAAAGTCGACTGTCTACACCAAACTGTACAAAGTGAAGAAACATCACAAGGTGTCGGGCAGAATCATCGCGTGGGCACATTTTGAAGATCTTAACGTTTATGCAGTTAAACGTGAGAAAGGGATCGAGTACTTCAGGTTCCCACACGACCTTAAGACTCTTCCTGGATTCAACCTTAACTAGTGAGCAAAGCTGAAACTGCTATACGCTGATCCATGCAAGATGTCTGGCTGGTTTGAAGAAGCCTAAAGAGAGAGTACCACACCAGATGGGTCAACTTCAAACTTCAACAAACAACAAGGTATATCAGACGGTCTAAGGTTGATGCCATAACTGGAAATCCGAGAATAGTGCTGAAATGGAGTCCTCCACGTACCATGTCTATGATCCCACTACGGGAAATGCCACAGGACTTCACTCCACACTTCATATGGTGGTACTATGATTGGAGGACAGGAGAGGCAGTCATAGTCTTGAACAAAGAGGAAAAAATGGATACTATCAGGGTATTTGACCCGATGTGGGTCACAAACTTGTCTACAGATGATGTATACACATTATACAAGTGGCCACTGTTCTATGACTCTCAAGATATTGTACAAGCTCTACAGTTTTAGAACATGATACGACTCTGCTTTGTGTTTGAGATACATGCAGGAGTCACAAGAGAAGATAAGTACAAGAAGTATGAAGAGGTGATGAATATGGTAAGACATTAGATGAAACTAGGTCCAAGGGGGAGTTTGTAGGTACATGTGTCCCTAGTTTCTGAACTTAATGTGATATGTCTTTAATATCTTACACTTTTGTAATAGTTGGGTACTTAATGAAATGTAAATGTTTGGTTTTGTTTATCATGTTTAATATTTCATCAATGAGTTGTTTAACGCATATTGACTTGGTTATATAGGTTTGTGGTTGATTGAACTAATATAAATAATGTAATGACAATTAATACATTCAAACTTAATAACATGAAGTTATCATGCGAATGGCCCATGGTAATGGACCATACGCATGAACAACTTCATGCGAATGACTCAGTCGCACGACTGAACCAGGAGACTGGATCAGTCGTATGATTGTAACATAAGATTGGCTCAGTCGCACGACTGAACACTCAGTCGTGTGAATTGATCAACCGCATGACTCAATCGCACGACTAGACCATGCTAATGTTTCAGTCGCCCGAATAAGCAACCCTAACCTATAAATACCACCTAATTCATGGAAAAACGTAAGCATTGAACACACTTCGACTCCAGACGTACCCTAGCCATCCAGAGACCTCTAAGATCATAATCCAAGTTCATAGATCGCAGTAGATCGATTCCTAATCGATTCTTAACGTTAGATTCAATACATAATTTTTTCTACGTGCGTTCTCATTGATTGGATCACCAATCAAATAGGATTCCGCACTATTTGATTCGGTTTACACGTTAATCAGTTAGTACATCATCCAGTAAACAATCCTAACATTACCCTTGGAATATGATAAATAGTTTTCAACAGGGAAATATTCTTTCTAACCTAAGACCATAACATGATTCCCTCTAATAGGTTTGATTATTATGTTGAGGTTGACATGCCCTAATCAATGATGCCATAAAATAGAATCAATCTCCAATGCCTCTAATAACAAGCAATATGTTGTTGTTAAAGTATATGAACTATTCATATCTAAAATATACATGTCTGTATGAGTTAATGAAAGCCTGATGCACCGAAAACAGACCATGTCTTTCATGAATGCATGCACTTAGTGCAAAGTAGAAGTTATTTCAGAAGTTTTACACCTTGCATCAAAAACATTCTAAGTGTAAAATATTACGAAGCCAAGACCAATATCTTCAGAAGCCAAAAGTGAAGTCTTCCGAAGCTTCAAAGACAAAGTTTTCCGAAGACAATGGAGTGAAGACAGATTTCTTCCGAAGATTTTGAAAAACATGCTTTCTCTGCTATACTTTTCATAAAGCTGACCAACTTTTTGATTCAACTCTAAAGACTCACTCACTTATACAAGTTAGTGAATGGTCCATGCTTTTTGTAACTATACATTAAGGTCTCGATTCTATTACTTTCTATTTTATGTACTTTTATCATTTTTCTAATATATTAGGATGTGAGCTATGACATGTCATAGTCACTAGTCAAAAGGCAGATCTGCCTTTTGACTCTATATTGATTTTGTTTTCTAGATCAATGTTTCTAGTTGACCTTCTAAGCATGACCGGCTGTAGGATGTATTATAAAGTATCTCAAGTCTTTGTAACTTATTAGTTATTTTTTGTAATACTTGTAATAGAACTTGAGAAGCAATATTCTGCAATGTTGAAAACCAAACATCATTGTTGTTGTTCTTAAGTTTCTGTCTCTTGTTTACTTGTGTACGTAGTATCATAACCATAAGTCCTAGTTCCCTATGTGATCTGTTAAGTGTTTTAAACACTCTTCTCATTGTGAGACTAAATGTTTTGATAATCCCTTAAATGGTCCTACAATGTCATTGTCTCTCAAAGTTCTCAACAAAATCCATTCATTGTGTACCACAAATCCCTACTTTAAAATCAACACTCTGTAGTTGTAAAATGAGTTGAGTAGTTGTTGTCTCAAATTTGCGAGAGACTCAACAAATTGTGCTTCAACTCTTCTATATAAGTCACAACTTCTATATAAAATGAGTTGAGTAGTCTTGCATGCTTTGTTTCTCTTTTGGTTTATCAGTTTTATTTTGTCATCAACAACATTTAATTTTACTTTGTGTTTGTTCTTAGCAATATTATGTATTAGAAAACTATACAAATTTATATACAAACTAATTAGGCTTTTGAAATTATTCATGCGATGATCTAATGAATTGGTCTTTAAATTGTTATATCATTTTATGTTTTGACACCCCAGATTGCAATAAAAGTTCTATTGGTTTAATTATTGAATATTATTTTACTATCGATGAAAAGAATTAAATCGATGAACACAATTACGTGCTATGTCGTTTGGTTTTCCATATATGAAACACCATCCTTTTAGTTGGCACCAATTTTAATTCGGATGGTCAAAACACTTGTTATCATTCCTTTTGCTCTCATATTTTTCTCAAATTGTCTTTGACACTCTCCAAACATATTCTAGAATCATGCTTTTGTATAATTTTGGCCAATTGCCTTTGGATCCTTTCATTATGACATTTTTAAACCGTTTGCCTTTATGGATTTATCCTTTGTCTTTAAGTTTGCTTTGTAGCCTTTGTGGTTTCTGTTGGACAATTTGCTGGATTGAAACTAGACTTTGATTTACCTATTCTAAAAACCCTTGGCTGTAAATGGTTGGAAATATTTGACAGATTATTTATAAAGCACTTGTGCCTTCTTGGATTTATAGAATCCTGCTTTTGATTACTTTTGGTTTGCCATTTTCTCTCATATTTTTCTCAATTTATCTTTGACACTCTCCAAACATATCATAGAATCATGCTTTTGTATATGTTTGGCCAATTGGATTTGGATCCTTTCATTGTGACATTTTTTAACCATTTTCCTTTATGGATTTATCATTTGTCTTTAGATTTGCTCTGTTGCCTTTATGGCTTCTATTGGACAATTTACTGGACTGAAACCACACTTTGATTTATCTATTCTATAAACACTTGGCTTCAAATGGTTAGAAACATTTGATAGATTATTTATCAATTAACAAGTATTCGAGTCCTAAAAGATATGAACATCCTTATCATTTGTCCTTACCAAATTATTTGAGTCAGTTTTCAAGTCAGATTAATTTTTGGTTGTGCTTAATTATTCCCTTAGTTTTCCTGATTTAGTTAATGGTATTGAAAATGTTAGTTTAAATTTAATCAAAGATAAGACGTTAGAAAAAATTATTTTTTCATGAACTTGAACTTTTATAAAATTTTCATTAACAATTTCCTCCAACATGAGAAGTTTGAACTATAATTTTTTTCCATTACATTTCTTACATTTTTTCTTTCGACTTAAATTATCATTTTCATTATCATAATCTTCAACCAAACCTTCCACCAGCTTCATGGATTCTACACAAAAAATTTTATCATCAGATTAAATTTCAGAATCAACAATGAAAGTTACATTAACTTATAGTTTTATAGTTTTAAGTTAGTCTTTGATTGAAAACCCAGTCCATACACCATGTCTTCATTATCTGTTTTATATGATGAAGGCATAGGTGTATAATCAAAATTGATTGGTGGAGTAATATTTGTGTAACCAACACCACTCTTAGCATAATTAATCTTTTGGGTCTATGGATTAACTATCCATTTAACCATAGTCCATAAAAGTTCAAATTTATCAATAGTGAGTTTAGCCAAAGCTAATTCATATTTGAGTTGGTTTATTTCAAATCCAAGCTCCTTATTTCATTGCTATACATCTAATTGTGCACACTTTTTGTCATAAAATTTAGTTGTAATTAATTAACTGTTATGTTCTCTCCATCTATTTTATCTTTGAAAACCTTTTTTTGTTTTATATTTTGTACTAAGGTATTGAAGTTTCTCAAGTTTCAAAATTTGAATTTCCTTGTGAGCTTGATATTTTTTTTACGTTATCAACATATTCTGATGAACATCAATCATCATAAACCTTGGTTTTCTGATTTTACGATTCAAGTATGTATTTTACAACATCAACCATGAATGCCATGTAAACTTTCTCTTCCACAACCTTTGCTTCATCAAAATTTGTTAGCGCTGGCTCAACAACATCAAACACTTTGTATCTTCAACTTGACCGACTTCAACACTCTCAGTCTTCTCATAAATTTCAAACTCATGACTATCAACAACCATATTTGCTTCAGTACCATCCTCCACATGAACTTCTAACTTTCCTTCAACTTCACTAACTTCATTAGACAAACCTTCAACTATAGATTTAAGTCCTTGAACAATCTCATAATGCTCTAAAACCTTGAACATCTTCATTTAAAACATATAAATCTTCACACTTTCACTAGCACCATCATTCTAAACATCATCAACATCTTTAGAATAGACCTTCAAGAAGATAACTAGCCACAAGCTCTCCAAGAAAAAATATTCAACTTCACAAATAACCTTTATTTCTGATTTTCAACAAATAGAGTTATGCTAGCTTTCATCTCTAATAACTGTATTTGATCTGACAGATCATAATGTCATGTAGTCTGAGTTACCATGGCTTTGTTTGCATTTGATGAACTTCCTTTGTCAATAGATGTTTCAATTTCAAGTGTTACCATTTTCTTACTTCCTTTAGGATAAGTAACTTTGTTTTCGTACATTGTTAAGAAATTACCCTGGTTTGTCATAGTTGTAGCATTTGAGTGAGAATTTATCAAATCCTATCTTGTTGTTACAAGTAATCTTAAAATCTCTTCTAAATATTCTACTTTAGTAAGGATATACTTTGTTGGCTATATATGCTTGATTCACACTTGAATTTTGTTGTGCTTAAGCTTGAGATAACCAAGCTTGAACAGATGATGGAATAAACTGGATAGGATGTTCTTGAATCTCTTGCATAATTAGAATAGTTGGCTAAATATGAGTATAGCTTAAATACTAACTAATTTGAAGTCCTTGCCATGTTGGCATAAAAAGCAGTTGCTTTTGGACCCATAAAACTCAAATAGTTAGTAGCTCTTTCCTTATCATCCATGTCATATAGTGATAGTGTAAATAGACCTTTGGTTCTCTTAATGGAGTATATCAGCTTCTTGTTCTTAGACATGTCATCTAACTTGATACCTGTGCTTTTTATCTTGCCAACCACTTCACAAACCTACCGATGTGTGCATCAAGAGTTTCACCAATCACATGATTGAACATATTAAATTCTTGGTTCATCATATCTTTCACACTTTCTTTCATATCCTTGTTCCCTAATGACTTTTCAATGCGTCCCATAACACTCTTGCATCTCTAAACTTCCTGTAGCTATGAGAGATTTAAGTTGATAGTGTCATTATGGTTAAGGTCTATGCTTTCTCATCGAGTTCGAATTCCTTCATATTCATGTTATCTCACAAATGCTTAGGTTCCATCACCATCTCTCTATTATCATTCTTATACATCAGAACATATGGTACAAACTTAATTGATCTCTACATTTGAGTTTTCATGCAAATAACATGATTCTCAAACATATATGTCCAATTAGCATAGTCATCTTCATTGATGAGTTTGGGAAGTTTAGTACTTGTTTTGATCTCAGTATCAAGATTCAGTGACACGTATATTTTCATGTTTATATTAGTAGACATCTTCGAAAATTAAAAACTTTGAAATTTTCTCAAAGTTTTCGTTAAGTATGAGTTTTCGCACTAGAGGAAGTTTTCGCATATTATTATATGTGAAAACTTTTAATTGTTCACTAGTAAATCAATTTTTTTTACCAATGAGAGAACTTCAAAAATAACCACCAAAAGCCATAACTTTCCAAAAATAACCGCCAAATGTGAAATCTTCAATATTTAGCAAAAATAATCAAACTTTCGTGTGTGTTCTTGTGCACAATGAAGTTTTCATAAAGTCGGTTTTGTCCAATTCAATATATACCAACCTTTTCAAGTTACCATTTCTCTAGAAATTTAATTAGAATTTAGTCAAGTTTAATTAGGTTTAAACATCTCTTTGTTTCCAATTCAATCCATTTAGTCACCATTCCAGCCGAATACATACTAGAACACAATACCAGTCCAATAAACCAATCAATGTCAATCCAATTCATTGAAAATCACCTCCATAACTTTTGCCATGACAATTTGACCTCAAAACCAATCCAAATTTACTCCAATTTGTGTTAAGCAACCTATGGAACCTTTAATTGAGCATCATAGCTCTGATATCAATTGTAGGGTCTAGAAATTCTTCACAATACTTAATAATTGGTTGACTGAAAATCAATAAACATGGAATGAATGAAGATCATTATCATAACATCTACAAGTAAAAAAAATAGAAACAATGAGAGTAAATAAAGCTTACACTTATATTTAATCAAAACTTGCTTGTTCAAAGCATTACAAAAGTAGAATGGACTAATGATGACAAATTACATCAACATTGGGACTTTATAATAAAACAACAAAAGTTCTCGCCTAGCTCATAGTTTCGCATACATCCAAGTTTTCACACAACCAGCTTCAGCCTTCAGAAGTTCTCGCATATTAGAAGTATTTGCTTCAATTTGAGAGGTTTCGCTGGAATATTAATTTAAATTTCTGAACTCTACAATCGTATTTTGATTTCATGTGTTTGAAAGAATTTTTGAGTTTTCATGTGTCCGCCATGTCAACCCGCTTACACAACCGGTTTAGCGGTAGTTTTAACTAATAACCGGTGGAGAAAGAAGGGATAGGAGGGGTATGGGACGAAAGCAAAGACGTGGAGAGAAGTTAGGCTGAAATTCTGTAATAAGATAAAGATGGGTTTATGGTGAAAAGGCAGTTCTCTTTTAACATTTTTAATAGTTACTTTATGTCATTGTCTCCCATTTTCTTATACTTTCTTTCACTCGTTTACAACCAAATTCTCCTTTGACTTTCCACCTCCTCTATACCTACAATCTTTTTTTCGTCGTCTTTTTAATATTTAGTATCAATTTTATATTTGTCATACGGTTGCTTTGAACACAAACAAAATGTAAAGGAACAATTAATTAGGTTGTGTAATGTTTGATTAATCTTATTTAGTTTAACACAGAAGGCTGCCACGTACTTTATTTGCTTTGTCATCAAGATATCTTGATTAGATAGACATCCATCTAAATGACCACGTGTGTGAAATAAATTAAAAGTGCTATTGATAATAAGATAACATTACAAAATTAAACAGACTTTATAGAATACCTAAATTTAACCATCTAAAATTACTTTATATTATTAGTTTTGTGCTAGCATTTATGACGGTTTTTCTGAGTCGGTTTATAATTTTATCTAGTTCTGTCTAGTTTTTACAGGTTTATAACAACAAATTTGTTAGAGTTAAAAAAACCAATCATAGCATATAACAAACTAAAGGTTTATATGGTAACGTTAATTGGGGGTCAATTCTTAATGGATGATGGAAGTCGTTTTATATCAGGATGCAACGAGAAGCTTAGCGACTTCCAAGTGGAAAGTGATGGCGTCAATAGAGGTGTTAAAACTCCAGTTTTATATATGGGTCTTGTGTGATGACAAGTAATCCATGTTAATAATGATTGGTTGGGTCAAACATGAATCCATCCAAAAAACAAAAAACAACTCGTTTGGATCTTCCTAGAATAGTGTGCACGTGGCGGCGTGTAATCTCATAAAGGCCAAGTGTTTAATACGTACAAGTATAATGATCAGGTCATATGTGTCCCTTTATTCATTTTTATATTTGACTTAGGTTCTACCCCATCACCATCTATACTTATACTCAAAAGGACGTTTGAATTTCACCCCAATTGATAGTTTAAAAGGTCATAAGATTTTACGCAACTTACAAATGATCAGTTCACGTAAACTTAAACGATCGTTTATATTATTAAATATCACAAGATTTCACATAATTTGCAAACAGTTGTTTGACAAAATTTTCAAGCATGGTTTAACCAGCAAGCAACTATTTGGTGAAAGGTCAAAGGTTTTTCCGCAACATGATCAGATTTAAGATGGTATGAGTATAGCAACTTATGTTTTATTACTTACCACTGTTTTCACACTCGTATCAGGCCGACCACTTGAACCGCTCGGAACAGGATTTGGAGATTGAACCGCTCCAATCCACCCTAGATCGTTTTATTTTCAAGGTACCGACTGGTTCAAAACAATTTGGTGGTCGGACTAGGACCGTGAACCGGGTTGGACCGGCTTTTGATTTTTTTTTTATTTGGTTAATTTTTTTGAGTTTTAATGAGTTTAAGGGGTGGTTCAAACTATGAATTAGAATGTTAGACATAAGATTATTGTTGAGTTTTTATATATAACTATAAACTACACATATAATATATATATATATATATATATATATATATATATATATATATTGAATTATATTTATAACTATATATCTAACATAAACACATATGATTATGATATTATCCGATTTTTAAATCCGGTTCGACTAGTCGACAGTAAGGTAGCCGATTCGTCGTACGATCCGGTTATAAGAACATTATCAGTTAAGTATCAATAATAGTTAATATACAAAAGATAGGACTAGTACAAGGTGTAGAGAGCGTTAGTTAACATACATACCTTTTTATTCTAGTCTCTTCTTGCAAAAGATAATTTGAAACAATAATATACTAAAAAATATCGTTATTTTTTAAATAACTATAACCATAACTATAATCATGCTCGGTAGATGTCATCAATATCCAAACCTGATGTTGTAGACAAACCGAGCAAACACTAACAAGAACTTGTTTGGCTTCATTCATTAAGAAAATGACTTTGTTCATTAAATGTTCAAGAATACTTAGCAAACGGGATAATTTGTTTGAGCTCGTTCATTAGGTATTAAACTATTAATGAATATTCATCGGACATAAATGAACAAGAACGACCATTTTCAAACTTTAACACAAACTTAACATAACTAATTGAACATACTTGACAATTTTTATAAAATCATTAACACTGATAATAAGATGTTTGTCAAGGGTTTGCATAAATTGAATTTGAGTACAGTCAAACGGGGGAATGTTAGCAGACGTATTTTATAATTAGGGTTTCATATTCATAAAAACTTATAACCAATCAAATAAAATTTTAAAATATAAAATTTTAAAATGAATAAACACAAATGCTTATAAATAAACATGTTATCAAATGTTCATGAACATATATGAATGAATGCAACATTTGTTCGTGTTCATTCGTTTAATTTATCGAACATAATTTTTTTTGTTAATGTCTGTTTGTGTAAGGATAGTAAAAGGATTATAGAATCCCACTAATCTCTTAAGTCATAATGCAAGACCAGTTAAAGGTGGTTAATACAATCAGTTTTATAATGAGGAGACTATTTATAACATTTAATAGGTCAAATAGGGAACCAAGTTATGTAAAGGATGCTAAAACACATGCAAGTAATGAGACAGAACAAAAGAACAAGAATAGATAAATATGGTTTTCAAGACTACTATATATTGCTATCAAGTTCTTTTACAAGTATTACAAAAGAATCAAAATAAATACAAGAACATGAGATACTTTATATTACATCCTACAAACGGCTATACTTTGAAAGCCAGCTAGAAACACTAATGTAGACAACAAGATTAATGTACTGTCAAAAGACATATTGCATTTTGACTTGTGACTATGAAATGCCATAGTTCATATTCTAATATATTACAAAAAGGATAAAAAGTACAAAGTAGAAAGTTATAGCTCCTTAACCTTAATCTACATTGGCAAAAGCATGGACCTTTTCACTAACTTATACAAGTTGGTGAGTCTTTAAAGTTGAAGCAAAAAGTAAGACAGTTTTATGCAAAAGCTGATTAGGGAAGGCATTCTTCTTTGTCTTCGGAGAAATTAGTCTTCACTTCATTGGCTTCGGAAAACTTTGTCTTTGAAGTTTCGGAAGACTTCATCTTTAGATTCCGAAGATTTGGTCTTTGGCTTCGAATATTTTACACATAGAATATTTTTGTATGAAGAGTGTAAAACTTACGAAGTAACTTCTACCTTGTACATAAGGGCATGCATACTGAAAGTTCTTTGGTTGCTTTAGTTACATATGCCTTTCTTATATAACCTTACTAACTTTCCCTAGACTGATACTACCAAAAACAGAGAAGGTTGTCCAGATATTGATAGTCCTTATTAGAATCAAGACTATTCCATTCTTCATTGGTTGGTTAGGATCCCTCAGACTCACATAATACCTTCTCATGTCATAGAGATCATATAGAGAAATATTGAGCATGTCTTTCAAGAAATAGACATCTTGATCTCCTTGATCTCTTATGACATACAATCTGTCTGGATTTGCACTAAAGGTCCAAGATAGGATGCATTTTCCAGCTACAAGAGTTTGTGCTTTAGTTGGAGTTGGTTGAGTAGCCTCTTCTTGGACTTCTTTAGGATGCTCTGACTCATCCTAAGGTGTGGAGGTTGATGCCTTTCACTTCTTCTCTGACTCATCTGTTTTGTCGTTCTCTGTAGGGTCCTCTTCTCTTACTAGTTCAGATGGAGTGGGAGTAGGGTCCTACTGTGGATTAAAAGATGAAGTTGGCTGAGATACAACTCTAGGTCCAATTTGTGTTGTCTCAATGGGTTCAACCTTGACCTCAACTTCACGAGGATCTTGAATTAGTGGAGAATGCAAGTCAACAAGCTCTCCCTTTTTAATTTTCTACTTGATCACTCTAATATGCACATCCATAATGGATAGAGACATTAGACCAAGCCTCCTTCCAGAGAATCCATACAGCTTCAAAAAGCTCATCATCCTTTACCTATCAGCAGACTTTTTTTTGACTCTTTTGGATGATAGCTCTTGACTTTGTAGTCTCTTCCCTTATCTTTCTCTTAGCAGCCTTTTTTTCTTTGATAACTTGTTGCTCAAGTTGCTTAAGATACTCAAATTCTATATACTCATATGATAAAGGGAAAAAATGTAGCTTCCTGATAGAGGCTTGTGGCACTCAGGTAGTTGATCATATTTTTTCTATCAACTTCCTTGTCTACCTAAGGCTGTTTAGTTTCCATAGCATTCGTCTGAAGACATTCTTGAACAAGGGAAAAAGGGTAGGGGCATTCTTTTATAGCCTTTTCTGCCTTCTTTCTTCTTTTATCTTGAGGAGCAACTCCACATCTTCTGCCTCCTTCCACTCCTTTAACATCTCCATATTTGACAGTTCATTCAGTTCTTTCAAGGAAGAAAGATAATTTTATCTACTTCATAGTTCCTAGTCCCCAAGTAGTTTATACTAGATGCCCTTAACTCATCATTTTAAGTGTATGGTCTATGGGCAACCTTGATAGCAGCTCCCATGAAGCCTAGGGACCCACTTGAACTCTCTCCCCTTAGCTTACACTTCCTCTCTCTCTCTCCCTGCTCAATCTCCCCAGGAGTCAATTTCTTTTTCTCTTTGTCACTCACAGGCCTTAGTGACTCAGGGTTGAGAAAGTTTTGTCTTTCATTGCCTGATGTAGCAATCAAGCTCTGGCCAGAGAGAGGGTGTGAAGCACCTTCACCAGCTGGTGCCTCACTGAGGGTAATGGGTGTTGAAGAAGTTCTCTTCTAAAGGTTCACAGGTTCAACTACTAGGCCTTCAGCCACGACTTCCCCTTTGAAGCTAATCTTAGTGTCCACCTCAACATCCAGTTGACCAATAGCCTTACCTGCTAGCCTTGTCTATATAGTCTTGGTTTTAGCTTGAACTATTTTAGCACCGTTTCTTGAATCTTATCTGCTAACCTTGTAGATAGGTGCTCTCATAGAATCTCATGTTAGAAAAGTTGAATATTTCCTATCGCCATTGAGTTCTAGAGATTACCAGAGCTCTTCTATTAGTGTAACACATCCATCCCATGTTTGGATTTTCAGAGTGATGAGATGAGGTAGACATAGCTCTGGGATACTCTTCTCAAACAGACTCTGTATGATTGAATCCATATCAATGTGAACTTGAGAAGGTTGTTAAGTATGGACAATTGCATGTGATAATGGTGAATTTTCAATGTCTATACTCTGTGAAGAACTCTCAGGATCTGTGATTGCTTGGACTTTCTTCCCCTTTCTGGTAGCATCATCATCTTGCATATGTGAGCTGGGGTTAAGTATATAATATCCATAGGTTCTTATGTTCCTGGTTGAGTCCTTCTTAAAGGTCTCCTAACTAGTTTTTCTTTGAGATTAGAAATCTCAAGTTGCTGATCATTGACCCATCTTTTCAAGATTGTCACTTGAGATTCCAAGTGACTAACCTTGGAGACTAAATAAATGCATGTTTTGGTTAGTCTTTGCATCTTTAGTCTCATGTTCCCCTCATATTCATCTAAAGAATCACTCGGGGATAAGAGAATAGGACTTGAGTCTACTTCCTTATCACCAACATGGTGTCTTGGTTGTTGGATTTCCCTTACACACTGAGAACTTCAGTTGAAGTGTCAATAGGTTGGGTAGCCATGGTTGAGGTCTTAAGAATGTAATCACTTACTGAAGTGAGAGTCTCTTCCATATAGACCTCCTAAACATGTTCAGGAGATCACCTCAGTAGTGGGCGGATGATATGGGCTACACATGGGAGAGGAAGGGGTACTCATCTGTCCCTGAGCAAGGGTCAGTAGAGAGACTCATGGTAGTCACTAAATCACATGTCTTCATCATCATAGAATTATAGGTTGGGAATTGGTTGGTTCAAATCAAGAGGCTGGGGATGGTAGTTGTCCCTGAAGGTTGTTTACTAGATTATTGAGACTTTGAGTGAAGTTGTGAACTCATCAGGCTAAGCATGAGGAACCTCAACACTGATCATTGATGAGATGGGAGTGGTTTGCTCCTTAGGGGAAGTGGGAGCTTTAGTTTCTACTTCCTTCTACATGGGTGATGATATAAGGGCCTACACAAGCTGAGTAACTTATGCAAGGGTTCGTTTGAATTTTGTTTGGTAGGTGATGGTTATTTGTGGGTGTGTGGGTTGTTGTGAAGTAGTAGGTGTGAGTTCAACACTAGCTAGTGCTACTAGGTTGCCACCTTCAACAATGAGCTTTAATATTTTTGGGACAATGGTTGTTTCTACCTTGAGAAGCCCACCGTAGGCTTTCTCATTGTTTTAAAAATATCAAGCTTCATTTGTTCTAATTTAGAACCTTACTTGTTCCCCTCAACTATGAGCCTAGTTCATAGTTGAGAATATGTTGGACATATCTAGAGAACATATAGTATTCTAAGGAGTTCAAATTTACAAGTAAATTAGTATACACAAATTGTGAGTACCCAAACTTGACCCCCTGAACCATCCCATGGACTATGAAGGAAAGCTCCTCAGGAATCTAGTCCCATTCTCCATGCTTGTTAGATAAGCTATGAATGACCACATGAAGGAGGTACTTCCATTGAGAAAAGATTTTTTCTTTCCTGAAGATTTTGACTGAAAAGTCTCCTTCATAACCCATCTATCCAAAGGACTGGTTAACAACAAATTTGGGGAAGGACAAGTCACCTTTTACATCATCTAGCTAAAGATGAGTGTCGATTAATGCTGGAGTGATAAATATTTCCTTCCCCTACACTGGGGCAGATGGTGCCTTCTCCCCATCCATTATGACCTCTTGGCAGATCCTCTTAAAGTCCAAAAGCTAATCCTCATAGAGTGGATGATCTATAGTGAGGGAGGTGAAGTAGTTTGATAGAGTAAGAAACTAGCATACCTTTAGAAACCTGGATCTTTCCCTGATTCCAATAGTGTAACTTGATTATGTTAACTGTGGAGGTGCATGGAGAAATTTGTTTGGTTTCATCAATCAAGGTTGGCCATTTGCGGTAGCTTTGGTGTGAAGTAAGATAAGAACAAGGTTGGTTTGTCGATGAATTTAGATTAGAGAATTTTCAAATGAAAAAGATAGTGAAAGAGGGAGGAACCATTGGGTATATATATCTGAAATGGATTTAAGACAAAGTTAATGTAAAAGGATAAACTTTGAAATCCTAATTTTGGTCCGACTTCTGAAAAAATGCCCAAATTTTGGAAGTCGAAACTCTTCCGAAGGTATTTTTTCTTCGTAAGATTTTTATAAAAAAAATCTGAAGACATTTTTGACTTCAAAAGATATTCCTTAGCTTTATAAAGATTTGCTTTGAAAGAAAAAGTACTTAGATTATTTTCTCTTTGATACATATTTGGTTTCGGAAGAGATTTAAAGTTTGGAAAATTTATTCTCAAAGGAATACATCTTCCAAGACTTAATTGCTTTCGGGAAAAAACTTGTTCTTCAAACATATATAAATACTTAGAAGAAATTTTTTGCTTTAGAAGAGATATTAGAATTTCTTCTGAAGGTTAATTTCATACAAGTAGTTATTTGTTTTGATGACTTAATGTTCTTTCGAAAACAATATCAATGTCTTTCGAAAGAAATATGTTTATAGTTTTCAAAATTATAAGGAATATCATTTGAAAAAGGTGTCTTCCAAAGTAAACTAGCTTATATAGGTGATAATTTAGGCAACTTAGGACACACATGTAGTAGAAATAGTCTTGAATTAAGTATTTAAGTAAATCTACTCAAAGTTAATCATCTGAATAGTTGATACAACATATATTTAAATTTCTATTCATAAAAAGACTTTGTGGGCATATCAGCATATTGTTTATTTGTGTTAACTTTGACTACTTTTATCAATCCCTTTTTAAAATTATCTCTAATTAGATGATACCTAATGTTAATGTGTTTTGTCCTTGAGCGTTGGATAGGATTCTTTGTGATAGAGATAACATTGTTGTTTTCTATGTAGATTGGAGTCTCTTTGAAGTTGAATCCATAGTCCAACATTTGATTCTGAATCCAAAGCACTTAAGCACAACAACTAGTACTAACAATGTATTCGACTTTAGTAGTTGATACAGACACACATGATTGGTTCTTGCAATGCTATGAGACTATCCTTCCACCAAGGAATTGACATTCCCAGATGTGGACTTTTTAGCCAAGTTACAACCGCCAGTCCCTATCTGTATAGGCATAGAGATTGAAGTAATAATTATTTGGATAACAAATGCCTAGTTTTGGAGCACATTTGAAATATCTTAGAATCCTTTTGACAACAACCAGGTGTGATATCTTGAGGTTGGCTTCATATCTTGCATAGATGCATGTAGCAAATTTGATATCAGGCCTGCTGGCTGGGAGGTACATAACACACCCAATCATAGTCCTGTAAAGGTGTTTATCTACACACTCCCCTTCAAGATCAGGTCTAAGGGAGTGGTTTTTGGCTATGTGTGTCTTTGCAACCTTACACTCAGTCATGTTGAATCTTGTAAGTATTTCTTGTACATACTTTGGCTGACTTATGAAGATATAATTTTTGATCTGCTTCATTTGAATTTATAGAAAGAAATTAAGTTCCCCCCATGGCACTCATTTCAAATCTATCCTTCATCAGCCTCTCAAAGTCTTTGTAGAGCTTCGGATTAGTTGACCCAGAGATAATATCATCTACATACACTTAAACTAGCATTAAGTCGTTCCCTATTCCTTTGATGAAAAGAGTTCCATCTATAGTACCCCTATTGTATCCATGATAACAGAGATACTTAGATAGTGTCTCATACCACTTCCTTGGAGCTTGGTGTAGCCCATAGAGAGCTTTATCAAGCTTATAAACAAAATCGGGATGATTTGGGTATGAAAATCTAGGTGGTTGTTTGACATACACCTCTTCATCAATCATCCCATATAAAATTGCACACTTGACAACAAATTGGTAGACCTTGAAATCCTTGGATGCAATAAAGGCGAGGAATATCCTAACAGCTTCAAGTCTTACCATAAGAGCAAAAACATTAGTGTAATCAATTCTTTCTTCTTGTTTGTACCCTTGAACAACTAATCTTGCCTTATTCTAGATGACAAGTCCTCTATCATCCTTCTTATTCTAGATGACAAGTCCTCTATCATCCTTCTTATTCCTTAAAACCCACTTGGTTCCCAACTTCTTTTGCATTCCTTAAAACCTTTTGTCTTTGAATTAAAGCAACTCCTTTTGCATTGCTTTAACCCAACTTCCATCCTTCAAAACATCATTAACTTTATTTGGCTCTATCTAGCATAAGAAACAAGAGTATAGACACACATTTTTATAAAGCCCATATAGAGCTTTATTAAGTCTGCAGACATAGTTAGGATGATTAGGGTCTACAAAGCCATGTGGTTGTTTGACATACACCTCTTCATCAATCACCCCATAGAGAAAATCACACTTGACATCAAGCTGGTAGACCTTGAAATACTTGGATGCAAGAAAAGCTAAGAATATTCTAACAACTTCAAGTCTTGCTATAGGAGCAAAGACATCTATGCAGTTAATTCTTTCTTCTTATGTGTATCCTTGAAAACTAGTTTTGCCTTATTCTTGATGACAAGTCCTCTATCATCTTTCTTATTCCTAAACACCCATTTGGTTTCTATGGTAGTCTTCCCTTGAGGAAGAGGACATAGGTTCCAAATCTTTTGTCTTAAGCAACCCCATTTGCATAGCTTCAACCCAACTTCCATCCTTTAAAGCCTCATCAACTTTATTTGGCTCTATCTCGGATAAGAAACAAGAGTGAAGACAAACATTTGCATCCTGGGTTTGTCCTCTTGTTCTCACCCCAAAGTCAACATCTCCAGTGATGTTTTTGGTAGGGTGTGACTTGTGGATCTTAAGTTGAGGGATCACAAAAAATTGTTTTGACATATCTAAACTTGTGAACTTTAGGCCTGAAAATGAAGTGTCTCCCACCATATCAACACACTTATCAAGAGAATCTTTATCCAATGAGTGTGTGACAACATTTACATTGTCCTCCATGTAAAGGTTATCATCATCAAGAAATTCTTGATCACTGTCTCAACTACCACTTGTTCATACGTTTAAAGCTCCTTCATTTGAGTTTTGTGCCTCTGAGCTGGAATTTATAGGCACCTTAGATGTATTAGCTGGATTAGTCATGGTTGTGCTAATACGAACTACATTTGTAGGGTTTGTTACCCTTAAAGCTGAAGTAGTATGATTGTTAGGTATTCTTAGCTCAAATTTTGGGTTAGGATCTTATATTGATAAGATGTTTATGGATCCTGAAACATTGTCACAAGATTTGTTAAACAATTAAAATACTAGATCAAGATTAAATAACCAATTAGGACCAAAACCTTTCATATTAGGAGTGTGCTCATTGAAGGTCATATTGATTGACTTTTCAACTACTCTAGTTATGAGATTGTATACTCTATAAGCCTTAGCTTGGGAAAAGTATTAGATAAAGTATCCAACATTTGATTTCTCATCAAATTTGGCTATTTGATCTTTAGTATTCAATATGGTGCAAGGACATCTAAATGATCTAAAAATACCAATCAAAGGTCTCTTTTTTTCCATAACTCATAAGGAGTATTACCATGAGTCTTAACTACTAAACTTTGTTTTCAACATAGTAGGTATGTTGATAGCCTCTGCCCAGTAGGTGATGGATAGTTTAGAGTCAGCCAACAAGGTCCTTGCAGCTTCAATAAGTGTTCTATTTCTCCTATTAGCAACACCATTTTGCTGAGGAAGTCTTGGGAGCACTATATTATCTTGTAATACCCTTTCATCATAACATGTTTCAAAGATTTGGTTATTGAATTCATTTCCTTGATCATATCTTATGGTCTTGACCTTGTGATCATATTATGTAGGACCATTTAGAGGGGTTGGTCACTTACAACACAAACACAAAATAAGGAGAGTTGCTTTATAACACTTAACATATCAAATAGGGAACTGATAACACACTAGAATGATACTTTGAACACAAGCAAAATACGAAACAGAACTTAGAACAACACAAGACAATTATATGGTTTTCAAGAATATTGTATATTGCTCTCAAGTTCTTTTACAAGTGTAAAAAGCATATGTAAATATACAAGGACCTATGCAGGACCGTTTAAGGGAGTTTTGGTCACTTACAACACAACACACAATGAGGAGGGATTGTTTAAAATACTTAACAAATCAAATAGGGAACTGGTAACAGAAACAACACTTAGAACACTAGCAAATATGAGACACAACAAGAACAGAAACAACAGAAGTGTTTGGTTTTCAAGGATGTTGTATAATGCTCTCAAGTTCTTTTACAAGGGTACAAGAATAAGTTAAGTTACAAATACTTGAGATACTTATACTACATCCTACAGCTGACCACACTTTGAAGGCCAGCTAGATACATGATCTAAACAACAACCAAATTAATGTAGAGTCAAAAGGTAGATTGCCTTTTGACTAGTGACTATGACATGTCATAGTTCACATCCTAATATATTACAAAAAAGGATAAAAGTACATAAAGTAGAAAGTAAAAGACTTAAGACCTCAATGTATAGTTACCAAAAGCATAGACCTTTTCACCAACTCATGAAAGTTGGTGAGTCAAAAGAGTTGTAGTGGAAAGTGGTCCAACTTTATCGTAAAGTACATAAAAAAAGCATGTCTTCAAAAGTCTTCAGAAGATAATCTGTCTTCACTTCTTGGCTTCGGAAGACTTTGTCCTTGAAGTTTCGGAAGACTTCACTTTAAGCTTTGGAAGAAGTTGGTCTTGGCTTCGGAAGATTTTACACTTAGAGTATTTTATAAGATAATGTCTAAAACTTTCGAAGCATTCTACTCAGCACCTAGTGCATGCATGCAGGATAGGCTTTTGGATGTTATTGGATGTTTTGGATGCATTATCCTTATATAGAACTTTACAACCTAAGATACTTTATACTACATCCTATAGCTGGCCATACTTAGAAGGCAAGCTGGATACATTTGAACTAGACAACAAAATCAAATATAGAGTCAAATGTCTGATTTCCTTTTGACTAGTGCCTATGACATGCCGTAGTTCACGTCCTAATATATTAAAAAAATGATAAAAGTACATAAAGTAGAAAACACATACTCAAGACCTCAATATACGGTTTACCAAAAGCATGGATCTTTTCACCAACTTATGTAAGTTGGTGACTGAACAGAGTTGCAGTGAAAAGTGGTTTAGCTTTATAGTAGTACATTAGATAAATCATGTATTAAAAAGTCTTCAAAAGATAATCTGTCTTCATTTCTTGACTTCAGAAGACTTCACTTTTGGCTTTAGCAGATGTTGGTCTTGCCTTCGGATGATTTTACACTTAGAATATTTCTAGTGCATAGTGTAAAACTTTCGAAGCATCTCTACTTCTATACTTTTGTGCATGCATGTTAGAAAGACTTTGAATGTTTTAGGTGTATTAGGCTCATATAAAAACTTACAAATTTCCCTTAGGCTGATACTACCAAAACATTTGAAGATCTTAGATGTTGACATTCCTTATTATGATGATGATTGTACATTTCTTCATCTGATGGTCATGATCACTCAGACTGTCATAGTATCTTCTTATCTCAAAGAGATCATGCAAAGGTAGAATAAACATATCTTGTCATGTGTAGACATCCTCAATACCTTGATCTCTGATTACATTCCATATTTCCATATTTGTAGAATAAGTCCAGGACAAGATGAGTCTTCTTGATGCAAGAGGATCTACTTGAATTGGAGTTGTTTGAGCTTCCTCTTGTTGCACTTCCTTAGGATCTTCTAACTCACCCTGAGGTCTAGAGGTGGATCACCCTATCTTCTTCTTCTTCTTTGACTTGGCTCTAGAAACCATCCTTTTCCTCCTCTTTGGGAACATTAATTGTGAAGACTGGCCTACAACACATTGTTGTTTTGTATTGTCTTTCTTAGTTGTGTCTATATCCTTCATAATTTCAGAAGAAGGAGGAGTTTGACCCTACTATGGATCAAATGATGAAGCTTGCTAAGACTCAATAGGAGGTCCAGGTTATGTTGTCTCAAAAGATTCAACCTTAACCTCCACTTCTTGAGGAGCTTGACTTGGTAGGAGTGTAAATCAATGAGCTCTCCTATTTTAATCTTCTTCTTGATTAACCTTATGTGCTCATCCATGGCGGATAAAGACATAAGGCCAAGTCTCCTTTCGGATAATCCATACAGCTTCAAGAAGCTTATCATCCTCTGCCTATCAGCAGACTTCTTTTGACTCTTCTGGATGATGGCTCTTGCTTTGGATACTTCTTCCCTCATTTTTCTCTTTGTAGCCTTCTACTCTTTGAGTAGTTGAAGTTCAAGTTATTTGAGGTACTCAAACTCAATATACTCAAAGGGCAAAGGAAGAAGTGCATCTGCTTGGTAGAGACCTATGGCACTCAGGTAGTTGATCATGTTTTGCCTGTTAGTTTCTTTATCTACCTAAGGTTCTTGTGGTGCCACAGTCTCTTACATTGGGTTGTCGTGAACTGGTGAGAGAGTAGGAACATGTTTGTAGAGTCTTTTCAATCTTTTTTACTTCTTTGATTTCAAGGAACAACCTTGCATCCTCTGCTTTCTTTCTCTCACTTGACAATTCCATATTTATTAGTTCATTTAATTCATCTAAGAGAGAGAGATGATCTAATCCAGATCATAATTCCTAGTTTGTAAGTAAGATATCCTGACTGTCCTTATCTTATCGTTTTGAGTATCAGGTCTAGGGGCAGCCCTATTTGTAGCTTACATGAAGCCTGAAGACCGAATGGAGCTATCTCCACTTAACTTCATCTTCCTCTCTCTCTCTCTCTCTCTCTCTCTCTCTCTTCTCCTCCTCAATCTCCTCATGATTCATTTTCCTTTCCCCTTTTTCACCCACAGACCTGTGACTCAGGATGGATAGAGATTTGGCCTTTATTGCTTGGAGTAGCATCCATGCTCTGGCTAGAGAGAGGCTGTGATACACCTTCAACCGTAGGTGTTTCACTGAGGGAATGAATTTCCTAATTAGTTGTAGGTATGATAGGGCTCTCAGGCTCTAGCACTAGGCCTTTGGTCAAAGTTTTCCCTTTGAAACTAATCTCATGGTCCACCTCAACATCCAGTTAACCAATGACATTACCTGATTGCCTTTGTCTTCTACTTTGGTTGAAGACTTAAGTAATCCTGTCTTGAATCCTTTGAGCTAGCTTGCCAACTTTCCTAGATTGACTTGGATTGGCATGTGGCATGTTGATCAGGTCAAGACCCTCATAGTAGTTTAGGGTCTAAAAATTTAAGACTTCTTGTTGCCCTTGAACTCTTTGAAGTACGATGACACTTCTACTAGTATCGTATCTCCACCCAAGTATATAGTTTTATGTTCCTTGGGATGGGAATGACATAGCCCTTGGAATACCATCCTCAAAGAGACTCTGAATAAGAGAGTCTAGTAAGTCCACATCAATATGAACTTGAGAAAGTTGCTGGGTATGAACAACTGCAAGTGAGGATGGTGAGTCCTCAATGTCCACTCTGTGAACAACTACTACGTTCTATGATTGTTATGACTTTCTCTCCCTTTTTAGTAACATCACCCACTCGCATAAGTGAGCAAGGAGTTAGGTCAATCACATCCACAGGTTCTTGTGTTCCTGGATGAGCTCTCCTCAAAGTTCTCCTAACTAGTTTTTCCTTTAGATAAGATATTTGAAGTTGTTGATCATTGACCCTGTTGTGTAAGGTAGTCACCTGAGATTCCAAGTGACTAACCTTAGAGATTAAGTAGGTGCATATTTGAGACAATTATTGCACCTTTAGTCTCAAGTTCTCCTCATCTTCATCAAAAGAATTATTGGGGGATGAGAGAATTAGACCAAAGTCCTCTCTCTCCCCACCAGCATCAACTTCTTGGTTGTTGGGTTTCAACTACTCATTGACAGCTTCAAGAGAAGTCCTAATGGGCTGAGTTGCAATGGTTGAGGTCTGAATGATGTAATCACTTGCAAAAGTTAGAGCCTCTTCCATATGGACCTCTTGAACAGATTCAGGAAGATCCACCTCAGTACTAGGTGGATGATATGGGTTAAACAAGGTAGAGGCAGGAGGAATCATCTCTCTTTGAGTAGAGGAAGAGTACAGAGACTCATGGTACGCATTGAATCCCATGTCTTCATCATCATTGAATTCAAGGTTAGGGATAGTTTGGTTGAGATTTAGAGGATAGGTATGGTAACAATCCTCTAAAGGTTGTTCACTTGAGTGCTAAGACTTAGTGTAAAGGCTTATGGTTGATAGGATAATAAGCTCATTAGGCTGAGCATGAGGAACCTTAGCATTGACTCTTGATGAGATGGGAATGGTTTGCTACTTAGGAGAAGTGGGAGCTCTAGTGTCCACTTCCTCTTGTATGGGTGATGATATGGGGGCCTACACAAGCTGAATAGCTAGTGTAGTGGTTCATTTGGATTTTCTTTTGTAGGTGAGGAGTGATTTAGCCAGTTTTGGTAGTTGAGAGGTAGAAGGTGTGGGTTCAACACTAGCTTGTGTTGCTAGGTTGTCACCTTGAGCAATGAGCTCTAACATTTTAGGGGCAAGGGTTGTTTCTATCCTAGAGAAGCCAACAGCTGGCTTTTTCATGATTTTAAAGATACCAGGCTTTATTTGTCCTAATTAAGAATATTACCTCTTTCCTTTAACTGTGCACATTTAAGAATGTGTTAAACATATCTAGGAAACATGTAATACTCTAAGGAGTTCAAGTTTGCAAGCAGATTTGTATATACAAATTGAGAGTAACTGAATTCACCCCCTTGAACCATTCCAAATACTATGAAGGAGAGATCTTTAGGAATTTGGTCCCACCCACCATGCTTGTTGGACACGTTGTAAATAAGCACATGAAGCAGGTACTTCCACTGGAATGAGGCCTTCCCTTTCTTGAAGGCCTTTATAGAGAAATCTCCTTCATACCTCATCAGCTGAAAGGAGTGATTAACAACTTATTTTGGGAAGGACAATTGATCTTCCTCATCATCCAGCTGAAGATGAGTGTTGATGATGGCTGGAGTGATGAAGATTGTCCTGCCCTGCACTATAGTAGATAGTGTCTTCTCCCCGTTCATGATAACCTCTTGATAGGTCTTCCAGAACTCAAGCAGATAATTCTCATAGAGAGTAGGATCAATGGTTAGAGAGGTGAAGTAGTTTGACAAAGCCAGAAAACGGCAAACCTCCGAGAATCTAGAATCTTTCTCAGAAGTCAACAGAGCAACCTGATTATGTTACATGTGAAGTTGTATGGAGAAAAGAGGGTTGTTTTGTGGTTTAGGTTGGCCATTTTACAAAGCTTAAAGGTGAAGAAAGTGAAGAACAAAGGCGGTTTCTAGGTGAAATTTTGTTTTGGAAAAGTACTGAGGATAAAGAGAGTGAAAGAGGGGGAACCATTAGGTATATATATGAAATGAATCTAAGAAAAAGTTAATGAAAGAGGATAAATTTTGAAATCCGAATATCGGTCCCACCTCTGAAAAAGTAAGTTGCTTTGCCCAAAAAGTTAGTTTTCTTGGAAGACTAAAATATTCCGAGGGTAATTATACTTCAGAAGTTTTGATGAAAAGCTTCTGAAGCCAAAATAGCTTCGTAAGATATTCTAAAGAGTTTATAAAATTTTGCTTCAGAAGAGATTAAGACTTTGAAGTTTTATTAAAACTTCCGAGAGCAAATTTGCTTTCGAAAGAAAGTTGTTTTTGAAAACATACAAGTACTTAGGAGTAAAGTTAAGCTTCGGAGATATTTTTGAAATTTCTTCCGAAGGTATATTTCTTAAGTAGTTGTTTGTATTGAAGACATAAATTGCTTCTGAAGGTAAATGCATATCTACCAAATAGAAAAATATCAAAAATTTCAAAAATTTAAAGAATGTCTTCTTAGAAAAGTTTTGCTTCCAAAGTAAACAAGGGCTTATGAAGATGATAAAATAGACAACTTAGGACACACAAATTTTAGAAATTATATGATTTAGTTTTAAGAAAAGCTACTCAAAGTTAATCATCCTAATAGCTGATACAAGATATTTAAATCTCTGCTCATCAAAAGCTTGGTGAATAGACTAGCATCATTTGTGTTAACTTTGTCTAGTATGATTAATCCTTTTTCAAAGTTATCTATAATCAAATGATTACTGATATTGATGTGTTTTGTCCTTGAATGTTACACATGATTCTCTATAATAGATATAACACTATTGTCGTCTATGTGGATAGGAGTCTCTTTGAAGTTGAATTCATAATCCAGCATCTGCTTTTGAACCCAAAGTAGTTGAGCACAACAGCTTGCAACAACAATGTATTCTGCTTCAGCAGTTGATGTAGAGACATAGGGTTGCTTCATGTATTTCCATGAGACTATCATTACACCAAGGAACTAACATCCCATAATGTAGACTTTACAGTCATATTACAACCACCATAGTCACTATCTGTATATGTATACAGATTGAAGTCAGAATTCTTTGGATACTAAAGGCCAAGAGTTAAGGCACCTTTGAAATATTTTAATATTCTTTTCACAACGACTAGGTGTAACATCTTAGGATTTGCTTGATATTTTGCACAAATACATGTGGCAAACATAATATCAGGACTGCTAGCAGTGAAGTACATAAAAGACCCACTCATAGCTCTGTATAGATGTTTATCCATACACTCCCTCTTAAGATTAGGTCCAACGGAGTGGTTTCTTGTTATGGGTATCTTATCAACCTTGCATTCATTCATGTTGAATCTTTTAAGTATGTTCAGTACATACTTTGACTTACTTATGAAGATGCCACTGTCAACTTGCTTCACTTGAATTCCGACAAATAAATTGAGTTCCCCTATGGCATTCATTTCAAATCTATCATTCATCAACTTCTTAAAGTCATTGCAGAGCTTTGGATTAGTTGAACCAAAGATAATTTCATCTACATACACTTGAACTAGCATTAGATCATTTCCTGTTCCTTTGATGAAGAGAGTTCCGTCTATAGTACCTCTTGTGTAACCATACTGACAAAGATATTGAGATAAAGTCTAATACCACTTTCTTAGTGCTTGGTCCGAAATTCTTGGATGCAATAAAAGCTAAAAATATCCTTATAGCTTCACGTCTTTCAACAGGAGCAAAGACATCTGTGTAGTCAATTCCTTCTTCTTGTGTGTATCCTTGAACAACTAGTCTACCCTTGTTTTTGACGACAAGTCCTCTATCATCCTTCTTGTTGCTAAACATCCATTTGGTTCCTATGGTAGTTTTCCCTTAAGGAAGAGGATAAAGGTTCAAAACCTTATGCCTTTAGAATTGAAGCAGCTCCTCCTGCATAGCTTCAACCAAACTTCCATTCTTTAAAGCTTTATCACTTTTCTTAGGCTCTATCTGGGATAAGAAACAAGAGTTAAGACAAACATTTGCATCATGGGTTTGTACCTTTGTTTCTACCCATAACTTAACATCTCCAATGATGTTTGTGGTAGGATGAGACTTGTAGATCCTTAGTTTAGGGATTATAACAAGTTGCTTAGAAAGATCAAAATTAGAGAAATTTAGATCTGGCACAGAAGTTTCTCCCTCCATATCAGTACATTTATCAAGAGAGACTTGATCCAATGAGTGTGTGACATCATTAATGTTGTCTTCAATGGAGTGGTTGTCAGCATCAAGAAATTCTTGATCAATGTCACACCACTATTTTCTCATATATTTGCCACCCCAAAGGTCACAACTGAATCTGTCATTGTTGTGCTGATCGGTACTCCATTTGTAGGATTAGTTACAACCAGAGCCAAAGTTATGTAGCTTGATGGTCTTCTCAGCTTAAATCTTGGATTAGGATCACTTGTAGGTAGTATATCAATAGATCCGGAAACATGCTCACAAGATTTGTTAAAAAGTTGGTAACTAAATCAATATCAAACAACCAATCAGGACCAGAACCTTTCACACTAGGAGTGTGCTCCTTGAATGTCACATTGGCTGACTCCTCAACTACTCTAGTTCTGCGATTTTATACTTTATAAGCCTTCGCTTGAGAAGAATATCCAATAAAATATCCATCATTTGATTTCTCATCAAACTTGGCAATTTGATCTTTGGTATTCAAGATGGTACAAGGACATCCAAATGACATGAGAAAACCAATAAAAGGTTTCCTCTTGTGCCAAAGGTCATAAAGAGTCTTACCATATGTCTTAACCATTAAACCTTTGTTTTTCACATAGCAAGCAGTACTAGTTTAGAGTTAGACAACATAATTCTTGCAGCTTCAATGAGTGTCCTTTTTCTTTTCTTAGCAACACCATTTTACTTAGGAGTCCTGGGAGCACTATTGTAGAGAATTATGAAGGCTGAAGCAACCAAAGTCCTCCTTCAGCGAACTTCAGCTGTTGTGACAACCTCTGTTGTCTTCAGCTGTTTTCAGACTTTGTCTTCAGTTGTTTTCAGACTTAGTCTTCAGCTGTTTTCTTCAGCTGTTGTCTTCAGCTGTTGCCTTCAGTTGTTGTCTTTCAAACTTAGTCTTCAGCTGTTGTCTTCAGACTTTGTCTTCAGCTGTTGTCTTCAGACTTAGTCTTCACCTGTTTTCTTCAGCTGTTTGTCTTCAGATGTTGTCTTCAGACTTAGTCTTCAGCTGTTGTCTTCAGCTGTTGTCTTCAGCTGTTGTCTTCAGACTTTGTCTTCAGCTGTTGTCTTCAGACTTTTGTCTTCAGACTTTTTTGTAGAGAATTATGAAGAGGCTGAAGCAACCAAACACCCAAAGTCCATTCTGCATGCATGAACATGAGTACTGAAGTAGAAGCTTC
>BJCM01268393.1:0-20271 GCA_018326385.1 Flaveria bidentis
TGTACAAGATGGATTTGCAAGAAACATCTCCCTCTGGAGAAGTTTTATGTTTTCTGTCTAAAGCCAATAGTGATGAGTCTTTCCTATGGCATAAAAGAATGTGCCATGTCAACTTTAAAAACATGAATAAATTAATTAAGAATGATTTGGTAACTGGAATACCAAAGAAAGAGTTTACAAGTGATGATCATTGTGTTGCATGCCTGAAAGGGAAGCAACATAAGGTATCTCACAGGCCTAAGGAAAGGAACTCCATCACTACACCCCTTCACTTGTTACATATGGATCTCTTTGGCCCCACCAGTGTAATGAGTCTAGGAATGACCTCTTATTGTTTAGTGATCACAGATAACTTTACAAGATTCATTTGGGACTTCTTCCTTAGAACTAAGGATGAGACTCCTGAGATTCTGAAAAATTTCATCTTAAAGATTGAGAATCAATCTGATCACAAGGTCAAGATCATAAGATGTGATCAAGGAATTGAATTTAAGAACCAAATCCAAGATACATTCTGTGATGAAAAGGGTATAACAAGACAATACAGTACTCCCAGGACTCCTAAGCATAATGGTGTTACTGAGAGGAGAAACAGGACACTGATTGAAGCTACAAGATTCATGTTGTTTGACTCTAAGCTGCCCATCACCTTCTGACTCTAAGCTGTCCAGTTTACTATTTGATTAAGTTTTAGTTAATCTCCTCTTTGTGTTTTTGTGTTGTAACTGACCCTCTTCAACGGTCCTACAGAAGTGCCTTCCATCTTTGTCATAGAGCCAAAGATAGCCTTCCTTCATTCTAATTTTACAACCTACTTCAGTTGCTTGACCAAGGCTTAATATATTACTCTTTAGATGAGGAATACAATACATATTAGTCAATAACCATTGATCTTGTTCTAGCATTCCAATACTACTGGCCATTTCTCTTGTATCTCAACCAAGGATCTATCCCTAAATTGGACTTTCTCTCTCACATTCATGTCCAAGATGGAGAACATCTCTACCATGCCAGTCATATGATTTGATGCACCATTGTCTAGGTACCACATGTGCCTTTCTTTTTACTATAGTGTGTATCTAGTTGGCATTACTCTTTGCTCATTTAAGAACACTAACTCTTTCTAATCACAAACATGAATTGTCATTAAGAGTGCAGATTCCTCTTCCTCTGCTTGAGTCAACTTTGTCTATTGTTCCTTGTGCTTTGAAGTAGAGCATTTAGATGCATAATGTCCATACTCATCACACTTGAAACAATTTATATTTTACTTACCATTACCCTTTCGTTGATTCTGCTTGGATTCCTTTCTTGATCACTATCACCATTCTTCTATTTATGGGTAGATCGGTTTCGACCCCTCTCACTTTGACTTCCTCATTCACTTGTGCTCTTACTTCTACTTTTTGCTTCTGAGTTCTTGTTCTTTTCTTTCCACTTAGAGTACGAGAGCAAGAATTGATCATTATTGCTTGAACTTAAGCCTTGTTTAGATTTCATCCCTGTTCTTTCTTCGAATGTCTTAAGCCTTCCGATTGCTTGTTGAAGCAATAAAGTATCAAGATCAACGAATTGCTCAATTGAGGCTACAATATTAATAAACTTTTCGGACAGAGAATCAAGAAATTTAAGAACCAGTGCAGCTTCCTCATAAGGGGCCCTGAGATCACTAGCCATTGTTGCTAGACTGGTTAACTTCCTTACAAATTGTAAGGCCCCGTTCTCGGGACGCTCACAGCTGGTCATTCATCGCACATAAAACATATATTTACATTAACTTTAATAAAATATTGTAGCAGAAACATTTAAACACCGTTTTAATTTCATTATAATTGCTTTTGCAAAATAATACATCGTTGACTGATTAAAAAATAACTTGTTGCATTATATCACAAAAACATTATACGAAATGGATGCCATCCAAAACAAGCCAAGTAGCCACCCCATGCCATCCTCAACAACAATCACCTACCAACTGGAAAATGCATAAAAGTCGGCGTTGTTGAGTGAGTTCTAGTTTTACAAAAACATTATATTACCTTTCATTTGTTAAAAAAACATTTTCTTTACTATCGCACGTGGTCACACATCATATGTACATCAAGGTAATAATTATTATCTTTCATCATCGCCCGTTTTGTATATTTCCCACTTTTCGCACATTTCGTACTTATCGCACTTTTTGTACATTTATTATCTTTTCACTTCTATCTAGGTCCTGTCACGTACTTAACCCCCCTCTTGAGCACAAAACTATATCATCTAGGGTTAAGCGATAAGGACCCCATATTGCACATATCGCACGTATGGAGTAGTCACGTAGACTAACTCCCCCTGTGTGTGAACTCTTAAGGGTTACCCAAGATCGTACACTATAAACACATAGTTGTGCTAATAACCCTTAATGAGTTGATAACCTCCTTTCATTTTATTGCAAGACTTTTCATTCATTCATTATGTTTCACTTTCATTATCTTAAATCTTCCACTTTGTTAAGATAATACTTTACGTTCATTATCATAATCACACCACGTAAAGTCATGTCATCATACGTAATAAGGAACATATCATACATATCATACATAAACATCATACATCATCATCATCATCATCATCAATCACACATCATCATGCATACACCTCATACATCACCCGTCACGTCATCTATGACTTCATAAAGTCAACTTACATATCCCCTGGGAACCTCCCAAGTCAAAGCCCACACTTTACATTTTCCACAAACTTTCAGAAAATCTTCTAAGTCTTAGGCTCATGGGCACTATGCAGGAGCATGGCCTTTTGGGCGCATGGGAAACACTTAGGTGCATGGGCACTATTGGGGCGTATGGCCAACACTTAGGCATTTGGGCACATTTCTAGGCGCATGGACACTATGCAGGTGCATGAGTGCATGGGCACAAGGGCTTTCTAGGCGTCTGGACACTTAGTCAAATTTAGCCTATTTCTAGGCGTATGGACACTATTTGGGTGCATAAACTTTCGGTGCATGGGAACACTTAGACAGTTTATAACGTTCGGCACACGGGCCACTATTTAGGCGCATGGGCAGTCTAATTCACACTTTCAAAGCCATAGAAACACATTCATAGCATAATCATAACCATAATAACACCCAAATCAAACCTCACCCGCAAACACATACACACACATACAGGTGAATACCCATTTTATAAAAATGTTCATACATGCATTTCCAGCCCCGAATCAGTTTAGAACAAGTAAAAAGGGGGTTCTAGAACTCACCTTAGTAGCTCTTGGGTATGACTTCCTTCAAACCCGATTGAAAATTAAGTTCTACCACCTAAACAAACCAAAAACACACACAAACGAACACACAACACAAATAAGCACACAACTGAGGCAAATGCCGGTTAAGAACACTCAAAAAAACCAATTTCTTACATTGAATTCGGATTCTTCTTCTTGTTTCTCCAAGACCCGAAAGCTTCAGCTCTTTTCCTCACTCTCTCTCTAAAAATCCGAATGGAAAGGTGTGGTGTTACCATTTAGGCGTCCATACCACCTTTATTCACCAACTTTGAAAGTTTTTGTTCTTTGGACCCATTTAACCCCTCAACTTGGGTTTTATTATGTTTCTTTTGTTTTCTTCACCTTATTCTTTCTTTCGTATCTCTTAAAAATAACCGGGTGTCACAAGTCCACCCCCTTATATAGGTTTCGTCCCCGAAACCTATTATTCCTCAAACAATTGTTGGTAATGTTGTCTTATCTCTTCTTCAGTCTCCCATATAAACTCAGATCCCTTCTTGTGCTTCCACTGTACACGCACCAGGGAAACTATTTTATTCCTCAACCTCTTATCCTTACGATCAATGATCGCCACTAGTTTCTCCACATAATTGAGTCGTTCATCTACTTCAATATTTTCCAGTGGTACAACCATATCCTCGTCTGCTAAACACTTTCTCAGATGAGATACATGGACAATCAGGTTAATTCCACTTAACTCATCTGGTAATTCCAACCTATAGGCCACCTCTCCTACTCGAGCAATTACTCAGAAAGGCCCTATGTATCTTGGGCTCAACTTGCCCTTCTTTCTGAACCGAATGATACCCTTCCAAGGTGATACTTTCAACATTGCACTATCATGCACCTGGAACTCAATTGGTCTTCGTCTCTTATCGGCATACGAATTCTATCTATCTTTGGCTGCCTTCATGAAGGCTTTGATCTTTTCAAGCTTCCTAGTCGTAGCCTCAATTTTCAATATGAATAATCACATGACTTTTGACTGCTACTTTAGTAAACATTGTGCTATCTACAACAAAAATAACCATTCCACTCAGGAATGTTATTTCAACAAAAGGAACAAGACAAAAGGCACAAAGAAGAAAGAATCAGATAAGTCTGAATCAGACACTCAATCTACTGATTGTGAAAACGGTTCAAAACTGAAGAAGTCTGAACAAAAATCAAAGTCAAAATCAAAGGATAAGACATCCTCAAGTGCTCATCAGTGAAAGAAAAGATCGACTTTCTAGCAATCAAAAACACCTCACAAAAGGGTAGATTTGACTGATAAGGAAACAAAGGATGATGATGTATTCTTTGATAATTTTGAAAAGGGAATTCATATACCTCATTCAAAAACAAAAGATTGTGAGACATTTAAACATAAAGTTTCATCATCCAAACCAAAGCCTCAAATGAACAAACCCCACTTTTGAAGCCATAGAAACACATTCATAGCATAATCATAACCATAATAACACCCAAATCAAACCCCACCCGCAAACACATACACACACATACGGGTGAAAACCCATTTTATAAAAATGTTCATACATGCATTTCCAGCCCCGAATCAGTTTAGAACAAGTACAAAGGGGGTTCTAGAACTCACCTTAGTAGCTCTTGGGTATGACTTCCTTCAAACCCGATTGAAAATTAAGTTCTACCACCTAAACAAACCAAAAACACACACAAACGAACACACAACAAAAATAAGCACAAAACTGAGGCAAATGCTGGTTAAGAACACTCAAAAACACCAAATTCTTACATTGAATTCGGATTCTTCTTCTTGTTTCTCCAAGATCCGAAAGCTTCAGCTCTTTTCTTCACTCTCTCTCTAAAAATCAGAATGGAAAGGTTTGGTGTTACCATTTAGGCGTCCATACCACCTTTATTCACCAACTTTGAAAGTTTTTGTTCTTTGAACACATTTAACCCCTCAACTTGGGTTTTATTGTGTTTCTTTCGTTTTCTTCACCTTATTCTTTCTTTCGTGTCTCTTAAAAATAACCGGGTGTCACAAGTCCACCCCCTTATATAGGTTTCGTCCCCGAAACCTGTTATTCCTCAAACAATTGTGGGTAATGTTGTCTTATCTCTTCTTCAGTCTCCCACATAAACTCAGATCCCTTCTTGTGCTTCCACTGTACACGCATCAGGGGAACTACTTTATTTCTCAACCTCCTATCCTTACGATCAATGATCGCCACTGGTTTCTCCACATAATTGAGTTGTTCATCTACTTCAATATTTTCCAGTGGTACAACCATATCCTCGTCTGCTAAACACTTTCTCAAATGAGATACATGGACAGTCAGGTGAATTCCACTTAACTCATCTGGTAGTTCCAACCTATAGGCCACCTCTCCTACTCAAGCAATTACTCGGAAAGGCCCTATGTATCTTGGGCTCAACTTGCCCTTCTTTCTGAACCGAATGATACCCTTCCAAGGTGATAATTTCAACATTACTCTATCACGCACCTGGAACTCAATTGGTCTTCGTCTCTTATCGGCATACGAATTCTATCTATCTTTGGCTGCCTTCATGAAGGCTTTGATCTTTTCAAGCTTTCTAGTCGTAGCCTTAATTATGTCAACACTTCCCAACTCCTTCCGACCAATATCACCCCAACAGACGGGTGTTCTACATATCCTACCGTATAACATCTCATAAGGGGGCATACCAATGCTGGCATGATAACTATTATTATATGAGAACTCGGCTAATGGTAAGTGGTCATCCCAACTTCCTCTAAAATCAATGACGCAAGCCCGAAGCATATCTTCTAGCATCTGAATCGTCCTCTCCGACTGACCATCCGTCTGAGGATGATAAGCCGTGCTAATATCTAACCTCGTCCCCTTTGCATCATGGAATTTCTTCCAAAATTTAGATGTAAGCCGAGTGTCCCGATCAGACACAATAGACACCGGCACACCATAACGAGTTACAATTTCCTTGATGAACAGATCCGCCAACCTCTCGGATGAATATGTCTCGCCTATCGGTAGGAAATGAGCACTCTTAGTCAGACGATCAACTATCACCCATATAGCATCATACCCTCGCGCGGTAGCGGTAACTTCGTAATAAAGTCCATGGTGATATGCTCCCATTTCCACTCCAGTATATCCAACGGTTGGATCTTCCCATACGGCTTCTGATGCTCGGCTTCACTTGTAAACAAGTAAGGCATTTACTCATATACTTCGCTACATTGCACTTCATACCCAGCCACCAATAATCTTTCTTCATGTCTTGATACATCTTCGTTGCACTGGGATGAATAGAGTATCAAGTTTTATGAGCTTCATCCAAAATTTTTCCACGTAGATCCCCAAAATAAGGAATCCACATTCGTCCGAATCGGGTTCTAACGCCGAGTGTGTTTTCACACAACTCCAGGACTAGATCTCTCATTCTTTTAGAGTTAAGATGATCTTCCTTCAATGCATCATCTTGAAAATCCTTGAGCTGCTTCATCACATCAGAGGTCATAACCAACTGATAAGCCTTCACCCGAGTTGGCTCGGGTCTCTCTTTTTGGGTAAGGGCATCCGCCACCACATTGGCCTTTCCCGGATGGTAATGGATCTGACAATCATAATCTTTTATGAGCTCCAGCCATCGCCTCTGCCTTATGTTCAAATCCTTCTGCTCGAAGAAGTACTTCAAGCTCTTGTGGTTAGTGAATATGGTGTTGTTCATCCCGTATAAGTGGTGCCTCCAAATCTTTAACGCAAAGACCACAACTGCTAGCTCCAGGTTGTGAGTAGGATAATTGACCTCATGAACTTTCAACTGTCGGGATACATAGGCTATAACCTTTCCTCTCTACATTAACACACATCCCAACCCCGAGTAAGAGGCATCTGAATAAACCACTAAATCTTTGTTTCCATCAGGTAACAACAAGACAGGAGCTTGAGTTAACCTCGCCTTTAACTCCTCAAATGCCCTTTCCTGATCTTGACCCATACAAACTTCACATCCTTGTGGGTTAACTTGGTTAGTGGAGAAGCTATCTTCGAGAAATCTTGGATAAACCTTCTATAATAGCCCACCAAACCTAAGAAACTACGAATTTCGGATAGCGTCTTCGGAGACTTCCATTGCATCACCGCCTCCACCTTTACTGGGTCCACCATAATCCCCTCGGGATTCACCACATGACCCAGAAACTGAACTTCGCACAACCAGAATGTGCACTTGGAGAGCTTAGCATATAACTTCTCCCTTCTTAACGTCTCCAAAACCTCCAGAATGTGACCGACATGCTCCTCCTCGCTCTTCAAATAAATCAGGATATCATCAATAAACACGATCACTATTTTATCCTACATCGGCCGACACACTCGATTCATCAAATCCATAAAAGCAGCTTGCGTGTTGGTTAAACCAAAAGACATAACGAGGAACTTGTAATGTCCATAACGTATGCGAAAAGCTGTTTTAGTAATATCTTGCTCCTTAACCTTCAGTTGATGGTAGCTAGATCGAAGGTCTATCCTCGATAACCAACTGGCACCTTGGAGCTGATCAAACATATCATCAATTCGTGGTAAGGGGTACCGATTCTTCACTATGAAGTTATTCAGCTCACGGTAGTTTATACACATCCTCATACTACCGTCTTTCTTCTTCACAAATAAGATCGGAGCACCCTTTGGAAAGATACTCGATCTAATGAACCCCTTGTCAAGCAACTCTTGCAATTGCTCCATCAGTTCCTTCATCTTAGTCAGAGCCAACCGATACGACGCCTTAGCTACAGGCTGGGCACCGGGTATCAGGTCAATCTGAAACTCAATCTCACGATTCGGTGGCACTCCTGGTAAGTCTTCGGGAAACACGTTCGGAAAATCACACACGACTGGTACATCAAACAGTTGTGGTGTTGGCGTATCCACATCCTTTACGTAGGCCAAGTAGGCGCTACATCCACGCCTCATGCACTTTCTCGCCACTGCCATTGAAATCACTTTCGGGATCGTAGTGACCGATTACCATAGACCGTCACCGAACCCACGTCAGGCGCTGTCAATCGAATAATCTTCTTGCGACACACAATGTTCGCCTCGTAGTCCGCTAACCAATCCATTCTTAGGACTACATCAAACCCACCTAAGGTCATCATGAATGGTCTAACAGGAAACCTATGACCTTCTAATTCTATGTCTCAACCTTCTATCATCTCAGAAATCCTGATAGACTTACCTATGGCAGTTTCTACATCAAAGGGTGTATCTATACTCATACTACTAACATGCAATTTAGCACTGAAAGCAGCAGAAATAAAACTTTTACTAACACTAGAATCAAATAACATAGAAGCTAGAGTTTGGTTTACTAGAAACATACTTGACACAACATCGGGGTCTGTCTTAGTCTCCTCCTGTGTCATCGTGAACGCTTGGCACTCGCCCTTTGCCCTTCTCCTCCAGCCTTCTTTGCTCCCGAACTTTCAGCCCTTGGTTTCTTACAATCCTTGCTCAGATGGCCATTTTCCCCACAGTTATAACACCTTATAACCCCACAATCTCTAGCCATATGACCAAGTTTCCTATATTTAAAGCAAATGTTTGATCCCCATTTTCATTCTCCCGAATGCTCCTTCCCACATTTACCACATCTCTTCGATCCTGCACTAGACGTGACCACATGCCGGTCACCCACCTTCGACATCTTATTGTTTGGAGCGGCTCCGCCACGTCCAAATCGTTTCCCATTCCAGTTTCGGTCACCACCACCCTTCTTGCCCACCAAAGCCACCACCACCTCTCTCTTGTCATACAGTCTTCCCGCCAGATCAACCACCGATCTATACGTACTCGGCCGAGCTGCGATCATATGCCTGTGAATATCCGCCGGCAAGCCCTAAATATACCTCTTGATCTTTCGTGACAGAGGTGTCACCTGATCTAGCACCAGCCATGCCATTTCATTAAACTTCATGGTGTATTGTTGATGGGTCATTGTTCCCGCCTCCGGCTACAGGAACTCCCTCTCAACCGTGTCCATCTCTCGGTGAGGACAAAACTCCTCAATCACCAGCTTCTTCAACTTTGGCCACCTCATTCTTCCTATCGCTCGACTACCCTCGGCTTGGACAATTTTGTCCCACCAATAAAGAGCTGAGTCCACAAAAGAGTGGGTAATAAACTTCACCTTCTGGTCTTCCCGACACTCGCTAATTTCAAGTACAACCTCCATCTCTATCACCCATCTGTGAGCGGCAGCAGCAGTGCTATTACCATCAAAGGTAGGGGCTTTCATTTTTGAAATTCCCCATAGTTACAGCCTCGTGCTGCCTCCTGCACAGGCTCTTCTTACTCCTCCTCATCATCGGAGAGAATAGTCTCATTTTCTAGTTCCCATCCTCCCGAGGTACTGTTCTTCTCCCTTCTTTCTCCTTCCCGCACAGCCTTTATCACTTTTGTCACCATAAACAATAGGATCGTCTGCATGACCTGATGCACCTCCTCAACCATAGCCTCCTTCACTGAGGCTCTTAAGTTAGCACTCTCATCACCAGCCTCTGGACGAGGGGTCTCAGGTTCTTCATGAACCACATCTTCAGCTCGAGGTCTCCCTCTCGTGACCTGTGGTCCAGCACCACATCCATCACGACCTCCACCACGTGAAGCCTTTGACTATCTACCACTGAACATCCTCAAACACGCTATAAGATTCAAACACTAACACGGTCATTCAAAGGAATAGCTCAGTTTATGTTAAGTATAGTAAGTCCATAATTAAAGTGTCCAGTTATGATTAGCCACTTACTTTACCCTTCATACCTCAAGCATTTTCTATCCTGACTACATCAGTATCTAAATCTAGTAACAGCACATAAACCATATAACATGCGCACATAATGCCAGTTAACATTAAGAAAATACCTGATGACATGCAGCTATTCGGACTTGCATCCCTTCCCTTCCGTTCCATTTTTAGTATAAGTTTAGGTTTCCTTTGAAAATTTTAATCCGTTTCACTTAAACTTTGGCTCTGATACCAACTCGTAAGGCCCCGTTCTCGGGACGGTCACAGCTGATCAATCATCGCACATAAAACATATATTTACATAAACTTTAATAAAACATTGCAACAGAAACATTTAAACACGCTTTTCATTTCATTATAATTACTTTGGAAAAATAATACATCGTTGACTGATTACAAAATAACTTGTTGCATTACATCACAAAAATATTACACAAAATGAATGTCATCCAAAATAAGCCAAGTAGCCACCCCGTGCCATCCTCAGCAACAATCATCTGCCAACTGAATATGCATAAAATTCAGCGTTGCTGAGTGAGTTCTAGTATTACAAAAACATTATATTACCTTTCATTCGTTAAAAAACATTTTCTTTACTATCGCATGTGGTCACACATCATACGTACATCAAGGTAACAGTTATTTCTTTTATCATCGTTCGTTTCATATATTTCGCATATTTTGCACATTTTGTACTTATCACACTTTTCATACATTTATATCTTTTCACTTCTATCTAGGTCCTGTCATGTACTTAACCCCCCTCTTGAGCACAAAGCTATATCATCTAGGGTTAAGCGACAAGGACCCCATATCGCACATATCACACGTATGGAGTAGTCACATAGACTAACTCCCCCTGTGTGTGAACCCTTAAGGGTTAGCCAAGATCGCATGCTATAAACACATAGTTGAGCTAACAATCCTCAATGAGTTGTGAACCACCTTTCATTTGCTTGCAAGACTTTTCATTCGTTCATTACGTTCCACTTTCGTTATCTTAAATCTTCCACTTTGTTAAGATAATACTTTATGTTCATTATCATAATCACACCACGTAAAGTCACGTCATCATATGTAATAAGGAACATATCATACATATCATACATAATCATCATACATCATCATCATCAATCACACATCATCATGCATACACCTCATACATCACCCGTCACATCATCTATGACTTCATAAAGTCTACTTACATATCCCCCGGGAACCTCCCAAGTCAAAGCCCACACTTTACATTTTCCACAAACTTTCAAAAAATCTTCTAAGTCTTAGGCTCATGGGCACTATATAGGAGCATGGCCTTCTGGGCGCATGGGAAACACTTAGGCACATGGGGAACTTCTAGGCGCATGGGCACTATTGGGGCTCATGGCCAACACGTAGGCGTTTGGGCACATTTCTAGGCGCATGGACACTATGCAGGCGCATGACTGCCTGGGCGCATGGGCTTTCTAGGCGTCTAGACACTTAGTCACATTTAGCCTATTTCTAGGCATATGAACACTATTTAGGCACAAGAACTTTGGGCGCATGGGAACACTTAGACAGTTTATACTGTCGGACGCATGGGCTACTATTTGGGCGCATGGGCAGTCTAAGTCACACTTAAACAACTAAATTCAGTCCCTAATCGTCATCTAACATGTTCTAAGCTCAAAACTAGCATAATAAGCCATAGAAACACATTCATAGCATAATCATAACCATAATAACACCCAAATCAAACCCCACCCGCAAACACATACACACACATACATACGGGTGAAAAACCATTTTATAAAAAAGTTCATAGATGCATTTCCAGCCCTGAATCAATTTAGAACAAGTAAAAAGGCGGTTCTACAACTCACCTTAGCAGCTCTTGGGTATGACTTTCTTCAAACCCAAATTCAAATTGAGTTCTACCAACTAAACCCACCAAGAACACACACAAACGAACACACAACACAAATAAGCACACAACCGAGGCAAAGGCCGGTTAAGAACACTCAAAAACACCAAATTCTTACCTTGAATTCCGATTCTTCATCTTGTTTCTCCAAGACCCAAAACGTTTCAGCCATTTTCTTCACTCTCTCTTTAAAACCCCGAATGGAAAGTTGTGGTGTGACCATTTAGGTAGCCATACCACCTTTATTCACCAACTTTGAAAGTTTTTATTCTTTTGACATATTTAACCCCTCAACTTGGGTTTTATTGTGTTTCTTTCTTTTTCTTCACCTTATTCTTTCTTTCGTGTCTCTTAAAAATAACCGGGTGTTACACAAATGTATCAATATCTTCCATGTCCTTCATCGTCAGACTTACAAACTCATTTCGAGGTGTTTGAAGCATGGCCTTCTTCACCTTATCTACACCTACTAATCTGGTCTTCAAGGAATTACAAATTTCTTTAGTTATTTTTAAGTTCGCGACTTGAAGAACCAATTCTTCAGGGATCTCCTAGAAGAGGTAAGCGATTGCCATGTTGTTCTTCTTCTGGTCAACTTCACGTTCACCCAAAGGTTCAATTACCTCCTAGAGCCTATGTACATTGAAGATCGTTTTCAATTTCACAACCCAAATAGAGTAATTTCATGTTGTGAGTATCGGACATTGATGCTGAATTGACACAATGTCTTTGATTGCAATGATTTGATTATTTGGGTCTCTTATGTTCGCCATGTTCTTCTTTTTTCTCTGATAAATCGTATCGAACTTTGTTCAGGACATAATCCTTTGGACCACGATTCAATTATGATTTCTTTACGTCGGATTCGCTCCTTCCAATTATCAACTTAGAGCTTATCTTCCTTGTTCTAGAGCTCTGAAACAAACTAAAGAACAGGGTACCAAGAATTCACTCAGGCCCCGTTTGGTATATGGAATCTAGTGGAATTAGAATTAGAATTTATAAATTTTACATTCAAAAGTGTGTCTGGCTGGATGTGGAATTGGAAAACTTTCCACCAAATTCCACCAACCTTAGGAATCTAATATTCCATCCCACAAGTGATGAAAATCTAATTTTTTCAATGAAATGTGTAAGGATTACAATATTACCCATATTTTCTCAACAAAGTATCTTCCAAATAAAAATTAAACACAAATGAAATCCAAAAGCAAACTTGTTTAGCAGGAATTAAAATAAAAAAAAGAATCATACAACAAAACCAAAACTAAAAATCAATATCTAATACAAGAAATAAATTAAAAATATCAAATATAAGCAACATCAAAAGGCCTGAAGCATTTGAACAAAATCGATGGCTTCTAAGGCATTTGAAATTAAAATTAAACAAACCTACAAACGGATGACTCCTTTAAAAGAAGTATGCTTCAAACAAAATCAAATCACTTAAAACTACATAAATAATTTTGCATGTTTGATGCTTCAACTCTATTGCATCATATGAGGCTGGTGCGATCAAAACAACACTCAGAAGATTTTGGAGTACAACTGAATAAGTCTTCCAAAGAAAAATATTCTCTTCCGAAGACAAGTTGAAGATCTTCTGAAACTCAAGAATGAAGAACTTCCAAAGGTAGAACTCAGTCTTGCGGGACTAAGTAGTTCTCCTTCTGAAGAATAAACACTTAGAAGATCCAAGACAAAGTCTTTCGAAGAGCAAAGTCATGAAGACTTGCAGAAGTCTTGGAAGAAGTTGATTCTTCCAAAGTATAAATAGCTTCGGAAGAACGCCATTTAAGCTTCGGAAGAACCAACTATGAACCAGTGGATAAAAGTATGGTCCGACTAACACTCGCTGCCAACTCTGAAATACTGCATGGCGCTTTCCCATGCCCATGTAGTTGACCATACTTTAATCCATTGTTCACCTTTTATTAGTTAGTATATTACCAACTTTAGTTGGTGACAAAAGGTAAGTCATAGACATTTCATGACTACCTAGTATAGGATAGTATTTATCTTAGATGCTTTACTTCTAGGAATGTAGTATTTTTCTAGTTGTAAATTCCAGCTGATTATCCAAGTATAATTGGTTGTAGATAGTAGTATATATAGTTTCTCATTGTAACTCATTAAGTAATGCTTGTAAGAGTCTTGTAATATTGAGTTGAGAAGTAATATATACAAATATCTTGAAAAACCATTCTTGTGTTTATTTGCTTATTATATTATTGTCAACTTAGAGATTCTACTTCATCTATCCTAGTGAGATCAAGTGAATATGAGAGATAAAACTGTGTTAAGAGACCAATACCAATCCTACAATTAGTATCTACCTTCAGAATTTATTCACTATTGGGCTTTGGAAGATCTTCAACTTGTCTTCGTAAGAGTAGCTTGGTCTTCGGAAGACTTCTTCAGTTGTACTTCAAAATCTTCTAAGTGTTGTTTTGGTTGCACAAGCCTTATATGATCCAAAATAGTCCACATAGGCTAATGCTACCAAAACTTCACTCCTTTATGTTCTTGAAGGCTTTCATCACAAGGAAAGGAAGTATTTTTATGTCTCCTTCTTCTTTCCTAATGTGGTGCTGAGAAGCCTGTACAAGTCATTTGTGGATAGAAGATCTAGTATGTTGCTCTGAATGACATGTACACTCTGCTTTCGCCCTCTGAAGAGAGTTAGTTGTTGAGAGTTGTAGTCATACTCCCATCTAACTATAGAATCGGAAGTGGGGTGTTCAACCATTTTAAGAAATGTTCTTCATTTTATAGTTGCACCATCTTCTTCTTCATTTCTTATATTCAACTCCTCTTTAGTCTTGGCTTTCTTTGTTAGCTCAGTAAGATGAAGACTGCTTAGATGATTTTTTTTGTGAGTAGCTACCTAAGAGTTGGAGGGATTGGATAATGGTTTCTCTGCTAACTCAACAACATCAAATTTGCTGGAGTGTAGCCGAGATGGTGTGTCAAGTCTATTTGAGTGTATCTTAGCAATATCAAATTTGATTCCTAAGATTGATGGGCTTGATTGATAGTTTGTCCCCATTCCTGGTGTCGAGCAGAGTCGCCAATCTTTTTCTCAACTTTTTTTCTTCTTATTTGAATGTATCTGAGTTAGTTACGAGACTTTAAAGAGCTTGATCTAGTGTTCCCCTAGGTAGATCAAGGAATTCATTGCTTGTGAGGGAACAAGAAGAGCCATCAATGTACTCTAGCTTAATGGACTCTTCCTCACAAGAGATGTCACTCAAGATTGTGTCGTTGATGAGCGTCCTTTTGATCTCCTTAAATTCCTTTAAGGTCAAGGGCTTAGATGGTTTAAAGAATAGTTTGGGTAATGGTTAGGTTTTATAAGCAATGGTGAGGGTGTAGGTAAGGCTGATGGTGCGGGTTCAGGGGTGTAACGTTTAGTGGTTGGTTTGGTTTTGATGGGAAATAGAAGAGGCATGGGATCAGGTTTTGTTAGTTATGGTTTGGTTGTTAGTTTGGGTACTATCCTTTATATACTTTGGCTTTATGACACATCCTGCCTTCTTCCTAAGCATATAAAAGCTTTGATGTCACTGACATGTTGTTATAGGGTCTTCTATGAAATGGTAACCACTTGCCTAGCTGGTGAGGCCATGGGCCTTGAGATAAGCTTTCATCTAGGCTTTGTCTCCTACCTTCTTGGCAGCTGCAAGTTGTGCCTCCTCCTCTTTCTTCTTCATTTCCCTTAACTTCTCCCTGGTAGCCTTCTTCCTCTCCTTATTGATATGATCTTGTTCCTTTGTGGAAAAGAAACAAGATCATATCATTTTCATGAGGAGTCAGCTCCTCTTGGGAATATTGCCTTATGCAGAGAAAAGATATCCTCTCCATCCTTCCCCTTTGTAGAGCTTTTTCCTTCTTCCTACTCCTTTCCTCCTATATAGCTAACCTTGCTGCTTCATCCTTCTTTTTTGCAGCAAGGTTGCCTTCTCTAACTTTACAAACTCATTAAGTGGGAATAGAAGCATTTCTTCATTATCTACTCCCAGGCTGATGAGCCTGTCTATCACCTCCACTCTCCTTCTATTGTTGATACTTTTTTGAGCCGCTGTTGTTGCTTTTCTACTTGCAGCCAACAGCTTCCCAGTACCAAGTCTTCTTTTCTTCCTTAGCTTCTCCAACCTTTCCTCCTTTGAAAGCTCCTCAATAGTCATCTTTCTTTTTTCCTTTAGGATTTAAGGAAGATTCAACCTTTGGAGATTCTAGCTTAGAGGATTCAAGTTGGATACAGTGGGATTGAACTTCTGGTGCTTGTGGTGTCTGAGATAGAGGGGTTTTGAGGAAGTCCTCACTATTTGCCTCAGAGGCTAGATCAGGAATAACCTCTGTGATAAACAGGTCATCAGAGATTAATAGTTTTATTATCCCTTTTGCAGCTTGAATTTCTACTTTGGAATGGATTAAAACTACACCATCGGTCCCTTCTAAGTCAGTTGTTGGGCTATTAATCCTTATTTCCCCTTTGAAGTCAATCTTAGATTCAATATGGACCTTAGGTTGGCCAACTTCCTTCCCACAGGTAGATGGTGCACTCAACCTTTGAAGCTCTTCAACTCTAAAGTAGGCAATGACAACATCAAGGAAGGGTTGTTCAAGGGAGGATCTTATTAGGAATTTGGTTATGAATATATTAAAATCAATAAGCATCCTTGGGAACACTTGAATTGTAATAGGGGGTGGCTGAGGGAAGATGGTTGCAGGGTGTTATTGTGTTATTGTCTAGACTGAGTTCCTCATGTCCATGTGTAGAGTTATATGAAGAGGCTGATGCAACCCAAACACCCAAAGTCTCTCCTGCATATGCATGCACATGGGTACTAAAGAAGAATGCTTCGGAAGTTTCACACAAGCAACATAAATATTCTAAGTAAGAATCTTCCGAAGCCAAGACCAATATCTTTTGAAGCCAAAGATGAAGTCTTCCGAAGCTTCAGAGACAAAATCTTCCAAAGCCAACACTTGAAGACAGATTTCTTCCGAAGACTTTTAGCATACATGTTTTATCTTATGTACTTTACATAAAGTTGGATACCTTTCCGTTGCAACTCTGTAAAGTCACCAACTTTCATAAGTTGGTGAAAAGGTCCATACTTATAGTATGTACATTGAGGTCTTGAGTCTGTAAACTTTCTACTTCATGTACTTTATCCTTTTTGTAATAGATTAGGATGTGAGCTATGGCATGTCCTAGTCACTAGTCAAAAGGCAATTTGCCTTTTGACTCTACAATTGATTTTGTGTTGTGTCTAGTCAATTGTATCCAGCTGGCCTTCAAAGTATGGTCGGATGTAGTATGTAGTTTATGTATCTCAAGTACTTGTAACTTTCTTTTATGCTTTGTAACACTTGTAATAGAACTTGAGAAGGCAATATACTGTAATCTTGAAAACCATCTCCTTGTGTATCTTGTTATCTTGTTCTGTTTCATATTTACTTGTGTTCTTAGTGTCATTACTTGAGGTTAACCAGTTTCACTGTCTGATTAAGTTGCGTGTTCTTAAGCAACTCTCCTCTTTGTGTTGTTGTGTTGTATTTGCATACCCTTCACCGGTCCTGCACCATGTTTCTGTATATTCTTCGTCTTTTTGGTAGCATCATCTTGAGAAGTAGATAAGCTAAAGGAAGATCTTAAAAAAACCTTGAATAGGTACATGTCTAACAGACTTCTCAATCTGTTTCTCAACTATTTGTGCCTTGAGGTTTTCAATTTCAAGTTACTGAGTAGTAGGTCTATCTTCTAAAGTCTTAACATTTGATTCAAGGTTTAAGACCTTAGGGAGTCGGTCTCTAATGGTAAGTTGTATACTATCCTCATCTTCTTCTGAAGATTCATAGGGAGATGAGATGACATACATAGTATATACATCATCACCACCAGATGTGATTTCTTGACACCTTGGTTTCCCTTGCATACTGATGTCTCTTTCAGAGGCATCAATTAGCAAGGTTACCATAGACTCAGTCTCACTTATGCTACCACTATCCTGAGAGGCCAATGAGACACTCTTAGTAGTGGCAGCTGAGTCTACATGAGTCCCCTCCACTACAGCTGGACTCACGTCAGTATGTTCAGCTGATGTGGGCTAGATATCAGATGTTCCCTGAGGCTCATTTGATCTTAAGAGTGACGAGAAAGATCAACATCACTGCCTTAATAAAACATGATATCTTCATCCGATCGGTTTAGTAGGTTAAGAAAGCATACATAGGTTAAATCTATTGACCGGGTACCTTGGTCAACACCTAATGGCTCCTCTACAATAGTAGCTGAGCCAGTGATATGGCTGACCCTTTTAGACTGCTCAAAGGAGTGTTGAGACTCACCCTGAGGGCTTATGGTTTGGGTTGTGGGCTCATTAGGTTGAGACTAAGGAGACTCAACATTGATATTGAGGTCAATGGTGGAGGATGGTTGAACCTCTTGCTGAGTGGGGGCCCTAAGTTCCCTCTAGCTCTTTTTGTTTGAATAGGGGAAACTTGTTCAATGTGAGTAGATTGAACAAGGGTCTGTTTGGGCGTCTTTGGTAGGTGAATTTGATTTGGTGAGAAGAAGTGATTGGCATTGAAATGGTGGTGGCAGGTGGGGGTTCATCACTTGTTGGGTTTGCAGGAATGTCACTAGGAGCTATTGGCTCAAGCATACCCAGAAGAAGATTAGTAAATCTTCCAGTGAATTTAGTGGACACCTTCTTTAGTGTTTTGAAGATGCCCGGCCTCATATGAGGGACCAGAAGGATGTCTACACATTCAAGCTTGTCCTTGTCAAGCTCACAATTGATTACATGCTGAATAAACCTAGGATACATATAAAATGGATCGCTGGTGAGATTACCTCGTAGGTTGTTCAGCACAAATCGTGAGTAGTTGAAGCAGAGACCTTTGACCAACCCATGGACTAGGCAGCCCAAATCATATGGGATTTGATCCCAACCCCCTGATTTATTGGAGAGACAATGTAGAATGATGTGCAATAAGAACTTCTGGTTGAAGAAGAAGTTGAACTTGTAGATAGTTGACTTGTTCACATTACCACCATATCCCATCTGAATGTAAGTGTTCTCCAAATCAGACTTGGGAAATTCAGTAGGGGCGCCTTCTTCATGAAGCTCCAGATGCTCCATGATTATTCTTTCACTAATGATGATTTCATGACCGCGGATGTGTCACACCCCCGCTAAGATTGGAAACACGGGGATGTAACGAGACGGGATCGTCATAACACATGGTAAGCGATAGAGATGCAATAATAGTAATGATGACAAGCGTGTCATGACGACACCCGACAACAAGAGGACTTGTGTCGTGTTTAGTCAGTATTCACGACAACATAGCCATAAGCATAAGCATGATACATGATTCACATAAACATAGATGATAACATTGCACGCAATTCCCACAACCCGGGAACAAGTTACAAAAGTATAATGTTGTTTGAAATAGATTACAACAGTTGTTTTCAAAAGACCAAGTTTAGCCACAAAATGCATCCTAGGGTCTCCACTAAGGCAGCACACCTAGATCCTCAGCTAGCATGATCACCTGAAAAGATATGCTCAAAATGGTCAACAAAATTGTTGGTGAGCTCGTACGTTTAAAAGTAAATAAGTAATTGATGCTATATAATATTGTTGCAGAATACCGTACATACAGTTATAAGTAAGAAAAATCACATGACATGAGCTTTACAACCAAACCTAACGACGTACACAAAGAATCTTGTCAGAATATATTCACCCAAGGCCCGTTCCTGGCATCTGTTGGTACTAACTAGTATACCAACACGAGAGTGGGGGTGTCAACCCAAGTAGTACTACCAATACCTATCCGTCGGTTCCCACACTGAAATTAAATGGTTGTAAGAAAGAACCACAAAGCAAACTCAAGCATGTATCAGATAAGTACTCACAAAACAGTAGCTCGTTGATTCCAAGTATGTAAATTGTATGTATGTTGTACAGCATGAAAAGTGGGTGAGCATACTTTTCCCCCAAGTTTGTAAATGATTGAAAAGTTGTATAAGCATAAAAAGGGGCCACGAAACTCACTTGTTAAGTGGTAAGTATGAATGATCAAAGTTCCCAACAGTTGTATGTAATGAACGGTCGAACACCTATTGATAGTTATTGTTGAGCATTAATGATAGGTATAAAGCAAATAGTAATGTTTGGTCGGTTCGGGTTGTATCGAGTCGGTCGCGCGTAACACACACAAGCAGACACACGTATTAGATCTTATGTAGATCCAAGTACTAAGAGTAGTCGTCATTG
>BJCM01268395.1:0-12026 GCA_018326385.1 Flaveria bidentis
TTCTATAACCTTATTAACTTATAACCTATGACATGAATTGCTACTTGTAACCTTACCTTATTATGTATGAAAACCTTGGAAACTCACCAACTATTTTTAGTTGACATTTTATTTTTATCATGTTTCAGGTAACCCTCAAATTTAACGTGATCTTTTGAAGCTTGCAATAAAACTAGGACTTGGACCTATTTAAATAAATAAAATGTTTATGTTATGTTTTGTTTTATTTGGAACTATTTCATGTTTTGAGACTTATGATTGTAATATATTTGAAACTTAAAATTTTAATATTTATATTTAAATATAGCATTATGTGGCTGTGAACAATCTTAACTCTCACATCTCGACGTTTCCGCCGTCAAGGTTGGGGTGTGACAACAGCTGAGCAAGCGATGTCAGATACCGAAGAAGTTGTGATAGTGGTAAATCACTTCGTTGAGGATGAGATCAGAGCAAAAAGCTCATATTCTCTAGTCAATGAAGAGTCTGAGACGGCGTTGATGGCTGACTCGTCTAATTCATCATAGGTATTTTCTAATGACCAACTATTTGATAAACATGCTTGTTCTGAATGTAACAAATTTAAAGATAGCATTTATCTAAAATTTTTAAGGTTATTAGAACACAATGATAATTTAATAAACAATTTACAACTCTGCACTGAGGCTAATCGTATTTTAAAACAAAATGAGTGCAGTTACAAAGAAAAAATAGAACTTTTGGGAAAACAACTAAGGAAAACCGAGGTTGTTGCTTTAAATCAAGCAAATGACATAAAGTTTTATTTAAATTCTTTGGAAACGAAGAAGGAAAAAGCAGTTTTAGAAGTCGAAGTTGATTCCTTAAAACAAAAACTGCATAGTTTGGCTAGTTCTTCACACATAGTTCAAAACTTAGTGGAAGAACGAAACAATGGGGAAGGGTTGGGTTAAAAAGTAGTTCCACCACCACATGCAATCCTTCTGAATACTAAAAGTAGACCAATAAATAACAACCCAGTTAAGGATCATGTGGTTTCCACTCCTCTAGTTAGTGATCCGGATTTAACGGGAAAATCTATGAAGAATAGCACTAAACAGAAGGAGTCTACTTTGAAATTAAAAGGAAAGATGCCTATAGAAAATTTGGATGATAAATTTGAAAAGGTTAATGTAAGGTCAGGTTTACACACGTCTACATCTGAACCTAAAATGACTAATCCAGTTAACCAAACACGTGTTACTCATCAAAGTCCAAATAAACTAAAGGTTAAAGATGTTAAAAATGTTAAACCAATTAATTGTGTTAAAAAAAGCAAAAATATCTAAAAAAGAAGTGACAAAACCTAACCAGGCACATCTCACACCCTTACCACACTCAACCCCACATAAACATTTTCCTCAACATGTAGAAGGGAGATCATGCTACAGTTGTGGAAAACGAGGACATATTTCTACTAATTGTCCTTATTATCAGACTCCCAAAAAGAAAATTGAACTTTATGATGCAAAACCAAGTTTTTCAAAAATGAGATCTAATACTCCACCTAAGAGTATTAGTGAACCTAAAGTTCAAACCATAAGCCACTCGTTTGTTTATCACAAACAGGCCTTACACAAAACTGGTTTATGGAAAGAAAAATCAAGTAAGTTGTCTAATAATAAGAACAAGAAGAAGAATGATATGCCCTCATCCTCTGATGGATAGTGGGTTGAGTTCATGATGTGTGATTCCTCTGGGTCACCCAAGCCAGTTAAGGCTTGGGTCCCAAACCTGAACTGATCATTTCCTTTGAATGTGCAGGGTGTCCGCTACAGCGCTATCACTAATACCTGGATTATTGATAGTGGGGCATCCAGGCACATGACCGGGAACTCGTCCCTCCTTTTCAACGTCAAACAAATGAAAGGGGAACATGTGTCATTTGTTGGAAATAAAGGAGGTTACATCACTGCTCAAGACGAAGTAGGAAACGAGAAAGTAAAGTTTGACAAGGTCAACTAGTTCAACAACTACAGAACAACTTACTTTCTGTCTCCCAGATCTGTGATAAAGGATTCAAGGTTGTATTTGACATTAATAAGTGCTACATGTTGAAGAAGGATTATGTTATCCAGGAGGACAAAGTTTTAATGTCAGTTTCAAGATATAACGATCTGTATGTCTTGGATCTATCAAAAGCCTCCACAACTGACAACACTATCCAATGCTTCTTGTCAAAGGCAACAGAGAGGGATTCAATCTCCTGGCATAGGAGAATAGGACATATTAATCCTAGGAAGATGAATCATCTCATACAGAATGATTTAATGAATGGAGTAACTATCAAAAATTTCCAGCTTCCGGATTTTTGCGTAGCATGTAAGAAAGGAAAACAGACCAAGAAGTCTCACAAGACTAAGAAGTCTCATAAGGCAAAGAAAGTTAATTCAACTGACCTAACTCTCGAGCTTCTACACATGGATCTGTTTGGCCCAGTCAGTACAAAGAGCATTGCTGGAGATCTGTATTGCTATATAGTAACTGATAATTACACAAGATTCTCTTGGGTGATGTTTCTAAAATCTGAATCAGAGACATTTGAATCATTCAAACATCTAGTAACTACTTTGGAATCACTCTACAAGCTGAAAGTAAGACAGATTAAATGAGACAACGGAACAGAGTTCAAGAATCAGTGGATGGAGGCATTCTGTAGAGAGAAAGGTATTGTACATCAATTTACTTCTGCCTACTCTCCATAGATGAATGGGGTTGCTGACAGAAAGAATTGGAGCTTGATAGAGATAGCAAGAATGATGTTAGCCGATTCTAAACTGCCTATTCAATTTTGGAACGAGGCAGTAGCGAATGCATACTACACTCTAAATCGAGTCTTGGTGGTCAAACGTCATGGTAAAACATGTTATGAACTGCTCCAACGACGTAAACCAAACTTGGAGTATCTCGAACCATTTGGGGCACCATGCATGTTATTAAAGAAAACTCAGACTGGGAAGTTTAGTGAGAAGGCTAAAGAAGGTATCTTTCTCGGATACAATATACCAGGCAAGAGAGTTTATAACAACTCAACTGGTTAGGTAGAAGTGTGGTGCAATATTGATGTTCAAAGATACACCACCTAACCTGCTGGAAAAGGCCGTTCATTCTTCTTCGACTATGATGGATTTTTTAAGTGTTTCAACCTACCTCCCTCCCTTCCTGATGATGAGTTATCTGCTAAAATGATGTATGATTTTCTTAACACTCCTTCACAAGACTTGACAACATCGGTTCAACTAGACGATTCTTCTCATCCTTCAGAGGGAGAGCTTGAATTAAGTGACTCATCCTCTGATGATGAAGAAGTTGAGACTGCAAATATGGACCAGGAGGACTAGGTTCCTACAAATGAAAGTACACAAGCATCAGATCTTGATGCCTCTAACACTTCTGAACCTCATACTCCAACAGCTACAGATACTGAACTCGGGATCCAAAATCTGGATCATGAAGTAGTTGTTCCCACCACTCTCGGGTCTCAAATTAATATGTATCATCCCCTGGAAAACATCATTTATCGGGAGTGCAGACACAAAATCAGCTATACTCAGCTGATTATGCCTCAGTCATGGAAAAAAGCTATCTTCACGATGGTGCTTATTAATGTTTTGTGTCTTAATTTGAGCCAAAATATGTAAGTGAAGCTTAAACGATGAGGCATGGGTTAGTGCTATGCAAGAAGAACACCTGCAGTTCAAGAAGTTAGGAGTATGGACCCTTATGGACAGACCAAAAGTGTAAGAAAGATGATCAAGGGGTAATAATCAGAAATATGGCTCGACTTGTGGTTCAAGGGTTTAGACAAGTTGAAGGCATTGACTACAATGAAGTGTTTGCACCTGTGGCTCGGATGGAAGCAATTCGTATCTTTCTAGCCTATGCATCCTACATGAAGATTAAAGTTTATCAACTAGATGTGAAAAGTGCATTCCTTCATGGTGAAATCCGTGAAACAGTCTACGTCAGTCAACTCCATCAAGCCCCTAGAGCCTGGTATGAGAAACTCTCAACTCATCTAGTTAAACATGGTTTTCGCAGAGGGGTCATTGATTGTACGTTATTCATCAAAGAAAAGGATGGTAATTTACTGCTGGTACAAATATATGTGGATGACATAATCTTTGGTTCCAAAAATGAAGAATTATGTAAATAATTTGAATCTGTAGTGAAAGCAGAGTTTGAGATGAGTGCCATGGGGGAGATGAAGTTGTTTCTTGGATTACAGGTGGATCAGACACCAAAAGAAACTTCCTGCATTAGTCCAAATATGTAGGTGATATCCTCAGTCGGTTCAACATGGAGAATGCTTTACTTGCTGGAACTGCACTTGCCATGAACCATGACGTGGCCCCCGACGAAAATGGTGATCTGGTTGATGCTACCATGTATAGAGGAATGATCGGATCCCTAATGTACCTCATAGCCTCTCGTCCTGATATTATGTACGCCACATATTTCTGCTCCAGATATCAAGCAAAACCAAAACTAAATCATCTCATAGGCATTAAACGGATTTTTCGTTATCTGAAGGGTACTCCAACACTCAGGTTGTGGTATCCTCATGATGATAACTTTGAGCTTACAGCGTATAGTGACTCGGACTATGGTGGTTGCAAGATTAATTACAAATCAACATTTTCGGGATGTCAGTTCTTTGGTAGATGGTTAGTCACCTGGCAATGTAAGAAGTAGACCTCAGTTGCTCTATCAACATGTGAAGTTGAATATGTTGCTGCTGCAAGTTACTATTCACAAATCATTTGGATTCAACAGCAAATGCGCAACTGCAGTTTGAAATTTTCTAACACCCCTATTTTTGTTGATAATTCTGCTGCTATTGCTATCACCAAAAATCCGGTCCAACACCCGAAAACATAACATATCGGTATTAAATATCACTTTATATGTGACTGTTTTGAAAAACAATTAATCGATGTTGTTAAAATTAATACGGATTTTCAACGTGCCGACCTCTACACAAAAGCATTTGACAAACCTATGTTTTATATCTTTTAGAGGTTAATGGCGTGAAAAAGAAAAGTGATGTGATTCTAGAAGAAGAAAGTTCTTAGTCCGACATGTCTTTCTTAGTTTCTTATTTATTTTATTTTATTTTATTTTCCTGTCTATTAAAATCCAAAAAGACAAAAAGATTTTTGGTTTTAGAATTTTAGGGAAGAATAGTTTAGTTCAGTATTTAATTGGTTGCAATATTTAATTACTTAAAAAACAAGGGAGGAGGGCAGCTTAGCTAAAAGAAATGAAATCAAATCTGTCATTTTGAATCAAAATTTATGGAAAATAATAGTACACAGGGAAAAAAATTGTTTGGGACTTCAAAAAGAAATTAACTGATTAAGATGCAAAATTCAAAGTATAAGTCTGATAAGTCTAAGCAAAATAAAAGGAAAAATGATAGTAAAACTAGTATGCTACTGAGGTAACATAGAGAAAGTAGACCTAGAGGTTGCTAGTCCACTATATGATGTGTCGGTAGATTCAACACAATAGATGAGTAGACCTCATTGGTGATTTAAATTCAAACTAATTTGTTCAACTTGTTGTGGGTTCCCATCTTATCCATGGTTAACACAATCAACATATTTTCAATAAGGGGTGACGAGCAAAATAAACGCCACAAATGTGTGCGGATGACCATAAAAATGAGCAAAGCACGTGGAAAAATTCTAAGTGCAATAAAGCTAATAACAAATGTTGTTTATGCATTATGTGCAAAAAGAAAAAAAAATATATGCTCTAACAAGAAGATAGGTTGTGTGCTTCTCTGTTGTGCGGTGGCACTGACCTGAGGATAAACATAACCTAAATATTCTAGAATTCATTGTTGTTTGCCGCCTCTCTGCTGTGCGGTGGCACTGACCTGAGGTTTGGCTTCTCTTTGAAAGCTCTGATAGTAGTTTCTTCTTGTCAAAATACCCGTAGACGGCTCAAAAATCTCCTGAGGAATGTTAATTACCATATAAGCGTGGGATCCACAAATGCTGGTTGAAATAATTAAACCTAATGTTTCACCAATCTGTGTCAAAAGTCTGTGTATGGATTTAAGTGGATAAGTATGACAATCATCGTGGTGGCAATTCTTGAAAGTCCAAATCAATGTGTGCATCTTATAGTACTAGTATGATTTCCTAAACTTGCTAATGACTTTCGATGAAAACAAGAATCTAGCATCAAAAGATTTTGGTAACACGTCCTGAATGATTTGATTACCTGTATGATTCCATAATGAATCGTTCCAGTTATGGTTACGATAACTTGAAGTTGTACTGTTCTAGAAAGAAATCTGCTAGATATCTATCTTAAAATTTCCACCTCACACAAAATCACAAAAATCCGTTCGGTTTTGTCCTTTAGTTATAGTTGTTTTATTTCAACTTTTAGTCAAATTTAGTTTTAATCGTCGGATTATATAGTGGAATTCTATCTGGGATTTAATCACTTAAAAATGTCACGTTTGAGGTGACCACACGTGTTTTAAAATGTCAAATGGGTCACTTCTGAGGTGACAAAATGTTTTACTGTTAAAAGGATCACGTCTGAGGTAATCAAATGTTTTCAAAGTTAAAAACGATCATGTCTGAGATGATCGAATGCTCGTAATGTTTTACCAAGTGTTAAAAGGGATAAATGTAAAATGTTCATAGAGACAAAATTATAAGAATGAGCCATTCGCACGACTGGACCATAAGTATGGACCAGCCGTATGATTGGGCCATACGAATGAGCCCAATCACACGACTAAGCCACACGTATGGCCCAGACGTGCGATTGGACCATCAGCATGTGTAAATTCATGCGATTGGATCATCAGAATGAACCAATTGCACGAATGGAAGCAACCGAATGGGGTTGTCGCACGACTGAAGGTGACCGATTGAGTCAGTCGCATGATTGAGACTTAATCGCATGAACCAGCTGTACGATTAAGTCCAATCGCACGACTGGAGAGAACCCTAGTATAAATAGAGAGGGGGTCTATCGCAAACCCTTTTCACCCCAATCGCTCTTGTTTATTGCACGACTTAACGAAACTCTGCCCGGTTTTCGTCTGATTGCTCTAAACTGCTATTTGTTGTGTTCTAACAATTTCCAGCGATTGTCCTGGTAATGCGCGATGTTCTACATTCCAAAGATTCAATAATCTGTGCCCACGACACTCGAATTTATGCCCTAAAACTAACCGAGACTAGTTTGACCAATAAACTGATAAAACTAAGTTAAATGTTAAAATAAAAGTTATTAGGAGCTATATTGGGTGTTTGCGAGACTAATGAGCCATACCACGATGTCTAACACTACGATTTGCTCAAAATTTGAATTTGAATGAACCAACAGTCTGTCATGCGAATGGGCGCCCTGATGAACTTCAATCGCATGACTGAGTCGGGAAAATGGCTCAATCTCACGACTGAGATGGGTGAATGACACAATCGCATAACTGAACCATGCGAATGAGTTCAGTCGCACGACTGGTTCAACCACTTGGTAGAGCATACGAATAAGCCCAGTCGCATGCTTAGTCGTGCGTATGAGCTCAATCGCACGACTAAACCTCAGTCGCACAGTTCAATCGCACGACAGAACAGAAATATTCAAGTTAAGAAACACAAATGGTTATTCATTTACACACTCTAATGTTTATCTATATTGTGTAACAGATGACGAGTCACTGGACCATGAGCACTAAGCACAACATATGTGCTCACCTGGATTTGACTTCCAAGAATGTTGCAGAGTTCTCGGGGATCATCATATTCCTACAGAGATCTAATATATTTCAAGCCATCTCGACACCATGTACTCATCGCTCAGTCCAACAGGATTTCTGGGAAAGCGCTGTTGTGGACAGGTCCTCTGAGCCCCATTGCATTAGGAGCTCTATATTCGGCCATGCCATTGAGATCGCAGAGGATGATCTCAGGACTGTTTTAGAGTTTGGAGATGACGCTGATTGCCCCACACGATTACATCCACTTACGGTCCGAGGCTGCTTTCTCAGGGCTAAGTACTCTGGGGACATCAATGCAGGTGTGCTCAACAAGAGCAACCTGTGTCCCCAGTTTAAGTACCTCACCCATGTGCTACTCAAGTGCATAGCTTCGCGTAAGGGAGGGTTCGATGAGCTATCCGTTCAGATCTAGAACGCTTACGTGGCGATGGTGCTGAACCACCCATTCAACATCTCTAGGATGATCTTCACCTATCTGGTGGAGAACACTGAGGGGAAGGGGGAGGAGGGGTTTTGTATGTACCCTTGATTTATTCAGATGATCATTGATCAGAAGCTACCGTCGCTGCCCAAAGAGAAGGAGGACGTAGTAGTGCTTGAGGTGATGGACGATACCACTTTGGGCCGCATGAAGGTGTACAGGGGGAAGCAGGTGAAGCCCCCTGTCAAGAGATTGTTCAGGCATCTGGCCCAAGAGGATTATGTGGCGCCCACTAGGAGGAAGTGGCGCCACGAGGACTGTGATTCGGATATCAAGCAGATTGTGCTCCCGGATGATGACTCCGATGATGATGATAGTGGTGATGGTGGAGATGCAGGGCCCGCCCAATCGAGGGCCCCCACTGCTGATATTGCATCTCCATCATCCACCCAAGGTAGAGCAGAGTCAATTGGTTTCCATCAGGACTTTCATCCTGATGAGGAGGAGGAGACAAACGAGGAACCTTTGACTCGTACTGTGGGGAGCAGGGTGGTTGCCACCGAACGAGGTATTTGGGAGGTTGGAGGACGCCCTAGCGAGTTTGGGGAGACTGCTACAGATTCCACTTATGCCCCTGATCAGCCCAGCAGCATCCCAGGGGAAGCATCCTCCTCAAAGGGCATGAGGTGAAAATGGATGGCTCAGCCCCATGGGATGAAGACTAAGAGGTGGAGGATTACACTCATCAAATACCACCACTATAGCCACCACTACCTCTACCACAACCACCACTACCACCATTCCACCTACCACCACTACCTCTACCACAACCACCACTACCACCATTCCACCCACCACCACTAGTACCACTCCACCCACCATGACTACCACACCTCCACCTGTCACCACTACAGCCACCCTTTCACCATCTATACATTTCCCACCACCCATCTGCTCTACATCCACTACCACCACCACCACTCATGGAGCCAAGACCTCATCACAGGTCCCACTTACTTTTGGATCCTCTTTCCCATCTGTTGGGTTGGAGGAGCAGCAACTAACCTGAACCGGTTAGTACTGAAGCTGTTGGCGATGGATGAGCAGAGAGCCACTCAGCTTAATCAGCTGATGGAGCTCAATGTCTCCCAAGCCCAGAGGATTGAGGCTCAGAGCCAAGAGATCGCGGAGTTGCATGAGATGCAGGCTTCGTCTGTACAGAGGATTGAGGTTCAGAGTCAGGAGATCACAGAGCTACGTGAGATGCAGACATCCTCTGTACAGAGGATTCATGATTTGGAGGCAAAGAACAAGAAGCTCATGCTGAGGATCAAGGTATCCAAGGATGAGCCTCTAAAGATTAGAGAAGGGGATGATGATGGTGGTGATGATGATGACGATGGTGATGATGGAGGAGATGATGATGCGAGAGAGGATGAGGGCAGAGATGATGAGGAGGGTGATGATGCTGCTGCATCTGCTACCACTCAAGCAAGAGAGAGACGATCCAAGAAAGCTCAGGATCAGGGTGCCTCGTCCTCGGCCCCGCCAGCTGAAGAACACATGATTCAAGATCAAAGTAATGATTAGAAGTTTATGTATTTTGAACTTTTGTGTAATTGAATCATGTATTAAACTCATGTACTGAATGTTATGTGTATATTTGATTATTAATTGTCTTGATTATTTACTAATGAATGACGTGTTACATGTTTTAAATCAAGCAGATCAACCATCTCAGTAGGATAAATATGATGTTGCTCCCCTACAACATATCAAGTCTACATTCACTATGATACTTGATCTGCAAGGGATTGTCAGGAGGTTAGTAAGCTATACTCCCAAAGAAGGAGAAATCATTCACGACCTTACTGATGAGCAACTCGCAGAGATGTTCCAGTTAAATCCGGATGAACTTGTTAAAGATGCACCTACCGTCGATGTTGCTAGTGATGACGAGCTCAACGATGTGGATGAGATAGAGATTGAAGACGTCACAACACAACATTATCTAGAATATACTAATTGAGAGGGAAATGTGGTTCTTGATTTTGGGGATACTCTCGACAGTGATATGTATGCTAAACTGAATACGATGGAGAGAGAGTCCGAGAAATCAGAAAGCCAAGCCCAAGCCTCGGATGCCGATGTTGAGATCAAAAAGGCTGAATGGGCGGCTTGTTTTGCAGAGATCCGTGCCCAACGCATAGCGCCAAAGCCGAGTGCCTACGCCAAGCTCTACAAAGTAAAAGAGCATCTAAAGGTGTCTGGCAAGATTATAGCATGGGCTTATTTTGAGGATCTTAATGTATATTCAGTGAAGAGGGAGAAGGGAACTGAGTACTTCAGATTCCCACATGATCTGAAGACTCTCCCTGGTTTTGAGCTCAACCAGCTGGCACGCATGAACCTGCTGTATGCTGAACCCAAGAAGATGTCAGGTTGGTTTGAAGCTATGTTGAAGAAAGAATACCACACTAGGTGGGTTAATTTCATGCCTCAACAACCTACGAGGTATATTCGAAGGTCGGAGGTGGACACAAGGTCTGGGAAACCCAAAGTGGTGCTGAAGTGGAGTCCTTCGTGCACTATGTCAAAGATTCCCATGAGGAAAATGCCATAGGACTTCACTCCCCACTTCAAGTGGTGGTATTATGATTGGAGAAAAGGTGAAGCAGTCATTGTATTGAAGAAAGAACGCCAAATGGAAGCCATCCGGGTATTTGACCCAATGTGGCTAACCAACCTGTCAGCTAGGGATGTTTACTTTATACAGGTGGCCATTATTCTATGATACACAGGATATGGTACAGGCCCTCCTGTTTCAGAACGTGATAAGACTCTGTTTTGCATTCGAGATACATGCTGGAGTCACAGTCGAGGAGAGGCTTAAGAAGTTTGACGAGCTAATGAAGGATGCCAGACGATGAAGGAAACTAGGTCCAAGGGGGAGTTTGTTGATGCATATGTACCTAGTTTACGATCTTAATGTAATATGTCTGTCATGTCCTAAATGTAAATGAATTGTATGAGTTGAATGAAACATAATATGTGATTGATGATCTTAATGTTAAATATTTCAGTGTATGTTTCAATGTTTATTATTTATTAACTCATATTGAACTAACTTTATAGGTTTGTGGTTGTTTGAATAGATCTTAGTCAAGTAATGATTGAGAAACATATTCAAACTTAGACGTATGAAGTTTTCATGCGAATGGACCAGTCGCACGACTGAACCAGGAGACTGGATCAGTCGCATGACTGAGACATACGGATGACTCAGTTGCACGACTGAACCTTCAATCGTGTGATTGACTCAGTCGCATGCTTTAGTCGCACGACTGAACCATGCTAATGGTCCAGTCGTACGATTGACTAACCCTAACCTATAAGTACCACTTAATTCGTGGAAAAACGGGACCCTTTCAATATTTCGACTCCTATTCCTACCCTAGCCATCCAGAGACCTTAGAGACCCTGTTCCAAGTTCATAGATCGCACAAAATTGTATTGCAATCGTTCTTAACGTTTAGATTCATTCTAAGATCAATTCTACGTGTGTTCTCACTGATTGGATCGCCTATCAAATAGGATTCCACACTATTTGAGTTGGTATACATGTAAATTAGTTAGTACTCTGTCCGTACACGGTCCTAAAAATGTAATTATGTTCATATTTATAAAGATGAGTTGGTGTGATTTCTCGTCTATTGTTGGATCCTGAAAGGATCATACATGCCAATTCAATTGGTGACTTGATGGTTGTTCTGCTGGAATTCCCATAAGTCCAAGTGTCAATGCGGATGAAGATCCTACAGTAGAAGAACAAGT
>BJCM01268396.1:0-18339 GCA_018326385.1 Flaveria bidentis
CAGTTGTTGTCTTCAGACTTTGTCTTCAGACTGTCTTCAGCTGTTGTCTTCAGACTTTGTCTTCAGACTTTGTCTTCAGACTGTCTTCAGCTTTGTCTTCAGACTGTCTTCAGCTGTTGTCTTTAGACTTTGTCTTCAGCTGTTGTCTTCAGACTTTGTCTTCAGCTGTTGTCTTCAGACTTTGTCTTCAGACTTTGTCTTCAGCTGTTGTCTTCAGACTTTGTCTTCAAACTTTCTTCAGACTTTGTCTTCAGCTGTTGTAGACTTCTTCAGTTGTTATGATGTCTGTGGGACTTAAAAGGTTTTTCTGATCTGGCTCATTGGTTCTTTTGGTCCAACAAAAACCATTATATACTTTTGTACATTATAACACATCATACATACACGTAGATAATATTAGTATTATCTTCCTTTACTGTTCATCACTTTCTTTCTTTACTTCTTTCCGGATCAGTGTCATCAGCTATACCCCAAACGTATGCACAAAGCGGGTACTGGGCCGAAAATCATAAATGACTTCCATAACGCACATAACTTGGCACCAGCATCGGGGCAAGCGACAAAGATCCTAACTGTATATTACACCCCAAATGTATGCACAAAGCGGGTACTAGGCCGAAGATCATAAATGACTTCCATAACGCACATAGCCTGGCACTAGCACCGGGGTGAGTATCCACTATTATCCATGTACTATACAACTGGTCAGTCACAAAGACTAGACCCCTATGTGTATCCTTATGGGTTAGCTAACCACACACAGTTGAGCTTACGACCTTTTAGATTCGTGCACCTCCGTACATTTTGCTTGCAAGCCTTTCTTTACTTTCACTTTCGTTAAGACATGCATTCTTTCTTTACGTTCCTCTTTTCATTATCTTCCACTTTACATTACATAATACTTTATCATTTCTTTTATAAATATTCAACGTAAAGTCATGGAAAATAGACATACATAACCAGGAACGTAAACATAACCATACAAGGCATCATTATACATGACATAACAATCATCATACATGACATAACATACCCCATACATCATCAAAAGTCAACATACTTCACCCCCAGGAACATCCCAAGTCAAAGCCTACATTTCACATTTTCCCTAAAAATCAGAAAATAATTCTAAGTCTTAGGCGCATGGCCTTTTAGGCGCTTGGGGAACACTTAGGCGCATAGGGAACTTCTGGGCGTATGGGCACTATTGGGGCGCATGGGCAACACTTAGTCATTCTGGGCAAATTCTAGGAACATGAGCACTATGCAAGCGCATGAGTGCCTAGGGCTTTCTGGGCGTCCGGACACTTAGCCAAATTTACCCTTTTCCAGGCGCATGGCTACTGTTTAGGCGCATCGGGTTTTAGGCGCATGGGAACACTTAGGCAGTTTATACCGTTAAGCGCATGGGCCATTATTTAGGCACATGAGTAGTCCAAATCACACATAAACAACATAATTCAGTCCCCAATCATCATCTAACATGTTCTAAGCTTAAGTCTTACATTCTAAGCCTTAGAAACACATTCATAACATCATCACAACCATAAAAACACCCAAATCAAACCCTACCCGCAAACACATTCACACATATGCATACGGGTAAAAACCTATTTTATAAAAAGTTTCATACATGTATTTCCAGACCCAAATTAGTTTAAAACAAATAAAAAGGGGGTTCTAGAACTCACGTCTGACAACTTTCGGATGAACTTCTTCCAAAAACCCGAATGCAAATGAGTTCTACCACCTAGAAACCCACAAAACACACACAACCGAACACACGAACACAAATAAGCATGCAACCGAGGCAAAGCCGGTTAAGAACATCACAAAACCATGAATTCTTACTTGAATTCGAAATCTTCTTCTTGTTCTTCAAAAACCCAAGAGTTTTCAACTTCTACTCTTTTTCTCTCTAAAATCCAAATGCAGAAAGGTGATGTGCAAGAAGTGAGTGGCCATGCCCACTTTTGTACAAAATATATTATAATTTGTATTTTTTACACATTTAACCCCTCAACTTGGGTTAAATTGCATTTCCTTCTTTTCCTTCACTTTTATTCTTTCTTTCTTGCCAGGAAATATAATCGGGTGTTACATTGATCGTTTCGCTCACTCTCATTTCTAGAAGCTTTTAACTACCTTATTTTCGTATCAAATCAGGTTGAATTTCAGGCTTGTTTTCTTACAATTATCTATAAAACTCTAGGGGGAAAAGTATGTTCACCTTTTTCCTTGTTATCAATTGTTTATATTTTAGGACTATTATGTTACTGTTTTGAAAGTGTATATATGGTACATGTATGAGTTTTTCTATGTGATTCTTAATTCACAATTATTTAACTTCGATGTTGAAGTCGATGAACAGGTATTGATAGTACTTTTGGGTTGATAACCCGCCCTTGTTTCTTAGTATGCTACTTGGAACTCACAGTGGTCATGAATGGACCCTAGGGTGAATTGTTCTGACAAGATCTATGTACGTCATAGGCTTAGTTGTGAGGTTAATAATTACATGTGATATTACTTGCTTAAACTATTTACACTTATGTCTTACAAACTTGTACATAACATCATTTTCATTTACTATTTAAGCCTATTAAGTTACCAATCATATGTTGATCTTTTTAAGTATATATTTTCATATATGAATTATAACAAATGATAGCTAAAGATGATATCTTAAAGATGACTCTAAGGACTTCGTGGTAGACATGCTTTAGGGGGTTTAAAACAACCTTTGTTTTGCTTTATGTTATTATGCTTCATTGTGGTTTGTCTTTACTTGTCCTGGGTTTTAGGATTCAAATTGCACACTAAAACAATAATTATTACACACAAAAAACCAACATATTTTTTTTGTTTTTTACATGAAAATATCTCAACAATTATTTACACATTAAGACACTTCACTAGTTAAATTCGAACAAATTCTATAAAGAAATGGAAAAAACATTCGCACCTATTGTTTCGTGTGTGTTGTATTTATAATTATTGAGTTTTTTTACGTGAAAAACAGAAAGTATATTGGTTGTTATGTGCATAAATGATTGATTTGACTTTTATAAAACAAAACATGATATATATGTTGGTTTTTATTTATATGTTTGTTTTTTATAGTATTTGGTTCATATTAAACAGAAGTTCTCATCCCCAAGCCTTGAAGTTCTCGCACTATCAAGTTTTCGGCCCAACTTCCATGTTATTGTATGGAGTAGCTTTCACATGGATTAGATTCTTGATTGTCCGAGCCTCAGGTCTTGACAACTACACAACTAAATTTATATCAGTCTCAAACGTAACTGGAAACATTGACTCAAGTAGAATTACGCTACACTAATAACTTTGTAATTAAACCAACACTACCTTATATTGTTTAAATCTTTACACATCAAGTTGGCATTTAAATAAGAGTGAGAATCGACATAAGTGATTGGGCCATCTTCCTTGTACAGCGAGAAAGTCAGAGAAGAGGGTCGCCACCCACGAAATCCAATACTTGATCAACCTCACATTATATCATGTATCCCATTAATGAACACACGCCTTTAATATATCAAAGTCGTACCTCACTCTTGGTTACATAAGGAAAATTTGTACTATCTTTGATATTTCACTTTTGGTACTTCTACATTAAAGTGGTGTTATTTTACCCTAAAAACTTCTTGTACCAAATTAATTTTTAAAAAGAAATATTGTACCAACTTTTTCTTAATAGCAACTTTTTTTTTTCTTAATAGCAACTTTTTTCTTCTACTACCCGTGTATTGAAGAATTTAAACTCATGTGAGATATAATCACTTATAAGATCTATGTCACTATGTCATAAGCATATATTAATCAAATAATAACTAAGGTTTTTTTATTATTTTAGTAAAGACATTATTTTTTTCCTTTTCTAGTAATAAAATCATTTGTATTTTAATATTGTTCTGTTATTATGATTTTTTTATAAACGTTAATTAACGTATTTAAATTAAAAAAATTATATAAAACATATGTAAAACCCTTACGTAACTTTTTCATTAAAATATATTGTCGAAACCCTTAATTGTTGAATGTATACTATGAAGAAATAATTAAATTATCTAATTTTATAATTTGTAACATTCTTTATTCTTTTAATTTATGCATTTTGATTTTTTATAAATTTAAATAGTTAATTGCTGATGTGATTTTGATAACTATTATAGGATGGAAAATCAATTAAATTAATCAAATTAACATTTGGTTTTTATTTATTTAATAGTTAACATACACCTTATTCATTCATCGTTAAACCTTGAATACATATTTGACCTCAACCTTCTAATACGAGGAAGAACTCATATAAGACAATCAATAATATTATTAGCAATTAGGCATGATCCGAATGTTAGCTTCGAACACAATGAAGATAATTTCCTAATAACTTTGAAGGAATAATGTTTTTAAGTGTAACAGACCGTTTACGTATTGAAGGCGAGAATGAAATGTTCTTTTTTAGGTGGAGGAAATTGCAACTCAATAATTAGTTCACGGATCATTCATGTACTTTCCTTTATCTTCTTTCAACACCGACCTATGTGTATGGATCGAGTCCATGCTTCGTTATACACAATTATATATTACCAATTTCATTAAAGTCCTCCAAGTTCAACAGAACTTCAATTTATTTATAACATTTTAACATATATGAATAAGACGATTATAACAATTATCTAAAAAGGTTTTCTAAATATATATATCCCTAGTTGATTTATATTCATAAGGATACTTCTTTTATTGTATCATATATATATATATATATATATATATATATATATATATATATATATACAAATACTGCGGAATTAAAGAAAATAAAGTTCTAGATATTAAGTTATATTTTTAAAATATAAAGTATATAGAATTAAGTTAAGTGAGTTTCTTAAACAAAAAAATTTCAACAATGAATAATACATTTGTACCCTTACAACCATCAACAATTTGCTATCATAAATAATTTTACCACAATAGAGTTTAAAGTATAACAAAAAACTAAATGTAAACATTTAAATTACTTCTTACAGTTTGTCTTTGATTCTAATTTGATTGCCTATTATTAAAGACAAATTTCAAATATTAGAGGATCAGTACCCGGATTGTTAATTTCAAGCCATATCATCATTTGTGTAAAATTTATAAGAAAATGTTCTTGAAAGAAGAAAAAAATAAAAACTAAATTTAGGATGACAACAACATTTAGGTGCTAACATGACATGGTTGTAATGTTGAATGACTGCAAAGCAATTATATCCCTTATGACCTCTCTCCTCTTAATTACAACAGTGTTGACTTTCCCTTTAATCCAACTTCACTCCTTCAAATCTCTCCTCATATAAAGTATAAACAACGTACTCCACTTTCCATCAATCCTTCATCTTCAATCACATCTCAAAACACAAAGATTCAAACCCACATTGCAGCTTTCAATCAATCTTCATCTTCATCATCAATGGAGTCGGAAATTGAAGTCCCATCTCATTTCCTATGCCCCATTTCAATGCAACCCATGAAAGATCCGGTCACAATCTCCACCGGCATCACCTACGATCGAGAAAGCATCCAAAGATGGCTGTTTACGAGCCAAAAAACCATCTGTCCCGTCACCAAGCAACCCGTTTCCGACACCGGCCTAATCCCGAACCACACCCTTCGACGGCTGATCCACTCGTGGTGCACCAGCAACTCGCACCACGGGCTTGATCTTCATCTTGATCTTGATATGGATCTGACTTTGATGACGCCAAAGAAGCCGGTGGATAAGTTTCAGATCGTAATGATGCTCAATGATGTAAGAAGACACCCCCAGAACACCATCAAATGCTTGAGAAGAATGAGGTCGATTGCAGTACAAGCGAGTGATGATCACAGGAGTAATTTATTAACGTGCATGGAGGATTCGGGTGTGTTGGAGTTCTTGATGAAGGTGATAACGGAGGAAAATGTAAGTGGGTTTGCTGTAAGTGAAGCTTGTGATGAAGCTCTAACCGTTCTTCATCATCTTCGATTGACGGATTTGAAGCTGCAGAAGCTGGTGGTGGATAGTGGAAGTGGGTTGGGATTGGGATTATTAAGCGCGTTATCGCATGTGTTGAGATTCGGAAGCCTCCGGTCTCGATCACATGCGATAACGCTCTTGAGATCCCTTTTCAAAGTCATGGATCCATCACATATCACCCCAGATCATGTTTTCACAGATACGATTCGAATAATGAAACATAACAATGTGTCTCAACAGACCATCAAAGCTGCATTGGAGCTTGTGGTTGAGACGGTTAGATGGGGTAGAAACCGCATAAAGGCTGCGGAATCAGGTGTGGTATCGGTTCTTATCGAGCTTCTGATGGAGCACTCGGACCGTAGGACCTGCGAGGTGGGGCTGGTGGCGTTGGAGCAGATCTGCCGGTGCGCGGAGGGTCGAGCGAAGCTGGTGGAGCACGCGGCGGGGCTGGCGACGGTGTCGAAGAAGATCTTGAGGGTATCTCATGTGGGGAGTGATCGGGCGGTGAGGATATTGTGTTTGGTGAGTAGGTTTTGTGGGAGTGATGGTGTTCTTCAGGAGATGGTGGAGGTGGGTGTGGTCTCGAAGCTTTGTTTGATGATTCAGATTGATTCTAGTGAAAGAATGAAGGAGAGAGTGAAGGGGATTCTGATGTTGCATTCTAGGGTTTGGAAGGATTCTAATTGTATTCCTGCTCATTTGCTTTCATCCTATCCTTGTTAAAATTCATTTCAACAAATTAAATTATTGGTTTTATTAGTTGGTGGTTTGATTGTAATTACCAGGTAAAACTGTTCAATTCATTTTTAGTTATATATCTTTAGAGTGATAAACGGCTACTGTTTTGGTTTCTATTCGTCGACTGTACGTGCCTAGGTATGTATTGTTGACTTTCTAAAAGTCAACTGCTCAAGACCATTAGCGTTTGTTTGTTTATATAAACCAATGTTGTCTGGGACTGGTTAAAGGCCCATTTTCAAGTCCATCTTACGATCTTAAACTCAAACCTATATAATATGAAAGTCTCATGAGACCTAAAACATCCCTGTATTACAGGGTTGTTTCATCATTTCTATATTCTTCCTTCTTTTTTTCACCATCTTCATTAATCTAGCCTGTTTTTTGTTTTAAAGCTCATCGCATCGCAGATCTAAAGGTTCTAGCTGTCGACATATCTCTAGCATTAGCGAGTGTTTCCCATAACGTAGAGCCAAACAATGCCGTTGTCAACATTCCCCAACATCTACCTCGACTTTGTTTTCGTATTTGCTCATTGTTTCTTTGAATCCGTGATAGGTATCAACGATAATTCACCACAATTGATCCGATCTTCAACCATGGTTCACTACTTTAACTATAACCTGCAGAAAACCAGCCTATTTAACCTCAAACCACCCAAATGTATTCAACCAGACCACCGGCATACACGATTCCTAGTCCGATCGACCGGTGTGGTCCTAACAACAATGCATATGTGTATATTATATTTGAATAATATATATCATAATTTTGCTTTATGTTTTATACCAATTATAATTTAGTATTAGGTTAACTGAGTCAGCTAGCAAGCGAGATAAGAGCCGAGCTAACCTTGGTTTGTTTACAAACCGAACCAAGCTGGTTTAGCTCGTTTATTTGCGAGTCATTTTTAGCGAGATATTTTCAAACAAGATTCAGCAAGCCTTGAGTTGCGTGGTTTTAAAACAGTCGTACCTAAAAGACGAGCTTGTCCACATAAGGGCAAATGGCGATAAAGTCATCTTTAAAATGTACTATGAAAGAGTAAGGGTATACACACACCCCTCTATTACTTGTCATACTCTCTCACTCAAAAACTAATTTTAAAACTTATTGTATTTTATCCTGGGTTTTTATTAAATTTTAAAAAAAGTTTTTTTCCCTAAAAGAAGTTCCAAAAACACTTTTTATATAATGATATATAAAAACATGATTATAATAAAAAGTTAAGAGTAAATTACAAATTGTGTCCATTATTAATATATGAAATTCACCCTGTGTTCTTTAGTTTCAATAGTTATACCATATGTCTTTTTTTATATAAAGTTAGTGTTGGATCTAGAAAGGCTAGTGCAAACAAAATCAAACACTAAGACAATTTTGATGCAACTAATAAAGGTCTTCCGAAGCTAAGTCATGAACTTCCGAAGGCAAATGGAGTTCTTCCGAAGGCAAAGCCAGAACTTCCGAAGATTATGTCTGAAGATGTCACACCCTAACCTTGACGGCGGAAACGTCGAGGTGTGAGGGTTAAGATCGTTCACAACCACATAACGCTATTAATAACCCAAATATATATTAATCATAAATTCTAATTGTACCATTACAAACATAAGTCTCAAAGAAAGTAAATAACATAACATAAGATGTAAAAAGCCAATTTATTTCATTTATTTAACTAGGTCCATTCCTAGATGTGAACAAGCTTCAAAAGTGGCGATTAAACTTGAGTATTTCCTGAAACATGTTAAAAATAAAAGGTCAACAATAATGTTGGTGAGATTTCCATAGTTTTTAATACATAAGTATATAAAATATGGCAATTCATGTTGTAAATTAGAAAACAAAGTAACTAGGGATGTAAGACAGAATACACAATCAAACCTTGACAAAGTTTTACAAGTCTCAAACGTTTACAAGTATATACGATTAGTTAAGTGTACTTGGATCAACCAAGTAGGCTTGTCAGGCCCATAGATCTATGACGTCGCCAGGCTAGCAATAGTTAATGATTGTACATATATTCGACATTACATGGTAGCTACAAGGTTCAACTAACCACAACACACAAGTAAATTGCCATAAGTTTACAAGAATCAAACGTTTACAAATGCAATGATTATAAAGTAACATGTTTCACTCCAAAGTGTGAAAATATAAAAAAGAGGGTATAGAAATACTCACTTGGTCAATAAGTATATAATTGATGAATAATAAGAAAAAATAGTAGTCATCGTTCCAACGTAAACCTTCACGAGGAACCTAAATATATATATTTTCAAGATTTTAAGTTTAATAATAAATTTATCAAATTCATGAGAACTAGGGTTTCATCTTGGTACTTGGGGGTTTTAATATTTAATCCAATAAAATGGTATATTTGATTATGTTTTAATTCAATGAAATATACTATTTAATTATTTTACTATTAAGAAACGAAAAGAAACCATTTAAAATAAAGTTTAAGTATAGTGTAAATAAACTTTTATAGTTTTTCAACGAACCATCGTTTAAACAATAATATATATAGATATTATTTGAGCAAATAATAATTTGGTGATTTATGACATTATTTAAAGTCTATTTTATAAGAACATAAACTAAATATATTATTGTCTAAAATATTTAATGAAAGTATTAAAATGTATTTATGAAATAAATTGTAGAAAATAATATGATGTCTCTAAAAAAATTAACAAATTCATACATTGATTTTTTTATAATTTTTTTTAAAAAATAATGAATTAAATTTGAAGGCTAAAAGCTTTAAAACAAAAACATGAGGCTCCCAGGGTTCAAACCCGGGACCCCATGTTAAGGGTGCCTATCTCTTAACCAGTGAACCAATGACCTCAGGCGTGAGTTATCTTTGTTTTTAATCTTTAAAAACATAATCTAAGTAAATCCCCCAAATACTATGAACCCTAGTTTTGATTAGTGCCAAATTGAAGATCAATTCGTTATTGTTAATGCTTAATATCATAGTTCTTTTGTTACCCATGTAAAATCGAGTAAGTATATGATTTCAATTGCCCGGTTGAAAGTGGATTCGAGATGAACGCGACAATGAACAATCCCGCGGCCGTTGAATAAGCAATCGATGTGTAAATGTTGATGATAATAGAATTAATTTTGTGTGAAGCTTCAACGAACAACCACGAATCAAAGCCCTCGGCCAATTTCAGATTTTGAAGCGAAGAAGGTTGTGTTCGATTAGTTGCAGGTTGCGATGAAAGTGGGTAATCGAATTCGATGGTGGTGTTTGTTTCAGGAGGAATTGAGAGTTGCAAACGATTAGGATCAGTTAGATGGTTGTTTAGGTTTGTTTAAATAGATTAATATTAGGTTTAAATGCCCGAACGACTATAAGATTAATGAGTTTCGGTTATTCAATCGATTTGAGTTTGTAACCGGCGTTTAAATGCGTTTAAGGTGCGCATTCAAGTTCGAATCGTGTAATTGAAACGATTTGGGTCGATTTGAGTGTTAAAACCGAGGGTTTCATGGGTTTATGGGGCTCACCGGAACTCCGCTGGTTTTGCGGGGAGAGAGAAAGGGGGTGGGGGTTTGGGTTTAGATAAATTTTCACAATTGGTCCCTTAGGTTTCGGTTTCTATTATTTTATGCCCATAACTCGCATTTATGGTTTTAAAAATACCAAACTAACCCCCTAACTTAATTTTAAGTTTAAACATTTCAAGTTTAGTAAAAATAAAACTTATAAGAATAAAACTTATAAGAATAGGTATGAAAAAGAGAACTTATAAGAATACATATGGAAAAGAAAACTTATAAGAATTAAAACAATGTAAATGGGGTGTATCTAGACACCCTCAAATCAATTCATTTGATTTTTGTTATATAGACACTCTTTTCTTCATATAATACATATGAAAAAGAAAGAGTTGTGTTATATAAATATTTTTTTCGTTATTTAAACATCATAGTATTTCTATCTCTCTTTATGTATCTATATGTATGTATAAAGAGATAGATAAAATGAAAATAATAGGGCGTATCTACATAACATACACCAAAAGAAAACTTATAAGAATTAAAACAATGTAAATGATTTTTTATGAGGTATGCTATAAATACACCCTATTTATTATTATCCTTTCTATCTCTCTATATATACATATGAATACATGGAGAGATAGAGACAATAATATGTCTATATAACAAAAATGATGTTTGTATAACTCTAGCCCTTTTGTTATTCATTTTCTTCGTACAATACATATGAAAATGAAAACTTATAAGAATTAAAACAATGTAAATATTACATATTAGTTTGTTATTCTTTTTGGTTCAAGAAAAACCATTGAAATATTTAAAAATAAGGACATTTGTTTTAAATTACTCTTTGTGTGTGTTTCTTTTCATTTTGAACATAATATTATGACGTGATTTTTGTATTTACTTTTATATAAATTTTATTCGAAATCAGTTCACGACTAACAAAATTCTTTTTTGTAATATATGTTTTCTTTGCAAATGAAGACGAGTGAAAACTGCTAGTTGTATATGAAATAAGTTCATTTTAAAGATAAGAGTCATGATAAAGAATTCCTAAACGGACATGAACATGAGTATATTATAATGGTTTCAACATATAATTAATCCCAATTAGTGATTGCAAATATTTGTAACTTACGCATGTTTTAGTAGCTATTTATTAATTTCTAAATGATTAAGTGTTGAAATAATAAAAGCTCTAAACTATTAAGTGTTAAATTATTAATAAGTCTGAACCATCAATAGATAGTATATTGTTTATTAATCAAAAACAAATATTTGACCAATTCAAATAAGAGTTTTAATCATTTAGCATTAAACCTATTAATCATTTAGCATTAGTATAATACTTAACCATTTAAAGATAAATGTCTGAACCATTCAGACATTTGTTCACGAAACAAACAGTCTGAACCATTAAGTGTTGAACCATTTATACATCTAAACCATTAAAAGATTGATTCAGATGCTACCAAACAACCCTTTGGTTTATTTACACTTATAACATAAAAAACCACAACCTTCTATATTTATTCCAATAAAAATAAATAATTTTTTGATTAATCTTAATGAGTTATCACTTGATTTTTTTTGTGTTTTATTTTCTTGTTTTCTTGTTTTTTTGATCAAAAAGTATTCTGTGACCATCTTGACTTAAGACACAATAATGTAAATTGTTTATTTGTTTCTAATCCTACACACAAATGTATGTAAATTATAACTAAAAAAGATAATATAAAAACTGAACATAGATAAAATATATTATAAATTAGGATAGTTCATGAAACTATAAGTAAACACACAATATTAAAAAAAATTAACCATTACATTTTCAATGATCTTTTGAATCACTGAAAGACTACTAGATCATCCAATCATCTACATTATTTGAGTATAAAGCCATACTGCTCTAGCTGACACATCCCCAAAAGAAAACTCGTATATCAATCTATCCTAATCAATTTTTAACCTGAAACAATCCTCAAATCAAAATTTATCTTAAATAACAAAAACTCTTTTACTATTCAAACTAATATAAAACTTTTTTTTATTAAAAATTAAACTTAGACTCAATACCTACATTTTATTGAATACTTGGGTAAATCACCTTTCACCTCAACCACTTCAGATGAGTTTTTAAATAATAATTAAGTAATTATTTTATTTTTTATCAATATGAGTGATATCTTCTTTTTACATATTATAATTAAAAAAATCCAAAGTTTGACCTTGGCATATGTGATTGACCAAGTTCTTTGTAAGTCGATACAACAATTTTAGTTTATTAATATACTTTAAACATATGGCAGGATATTTTTAGTTTCTATAACTTTTCTCATAAACTTTGATTTCTTATAATTTTAAAATGAAAGTTTAATGTGTTTAAATTTTGTTTTTTTTTAATTTTCATATTCATCTTTTACTAAAGATTCAAGCGTAAAGGGTCTGTGAGTTATTTTCACAAACCTTTTAGTTTCTATAATTTTCTTAGTTACAAATTTAGAATAAAACTTTAATCTTTTGTACTTTTAGTTTCTATAACATTTTTCATAAACTAAAGATTCAAGTGTAGAAGATCTGTGAGCTTTTACATGCGCACGAGCCTTTGGTGGCAAGCGTTGCACATAAAAATTGGTGCTCCTCTCCTTGGTACTCACCAAATATGGCACAAATCAGGTCAACTCATTGAACATAGTAGTATTCTCGAGATGAGTCATATTGTCAGCCTTTAGCCCTAAGAAATTAGTTTTAACCCTATCATTCTAGTTTTATGGGCAAAATTTCTTAACAATCGTATGTTTTAGATCCTCCCACACCATCTGATTTCATATTCTTCTTAGTCTTTTTTTACCATTGTCCACTAGTGTAGTGCCTCAGACATAAATAAGTGAGCAACAAACTTAACAAACTGATAAGCTCGATACACACTAATGTCAATAACAACTTCTATCTCTTCAGCACACTAGTAAGTGGCAATTGCATCCTTCATTCCATCCAATGATGGAGGGTTACATCCTTTAAAAGCCCAAACATGCATCCTTTTGAAAGCTCCTTGTCAGATTCATCTTCATCAATGATTTCTAGATTTTCAACATCCTCGTTCTAATCATCCCTACTTCCTTCAATCGACTTATCTTTAGATCCATTAGCTTTTTTCTTAGCAACGTTCTTGAATGCCTTGGATAGAATTAAAGGCATTCTAGCATAAAGGACTTGATGGACCTCACTGGATCTTCCTTCTCGAATTGGAGATCCCATAGCGAATCTCACTTCCTCATTACCCTATCATTTATGGCCACAACGGTTTTCTCGGTTAGACACCCTAGTTCTATGCCTAGTATCCGGTGGATCATTGGCATGACAACCACGCGAACTAACTCTAGCACCTCTTCTACCGGTCATTGTACAAGACAAAGAACAACACTGTCATTCAATTTTAATAGTTTAGGTCATGATAAGCACAGTAAGTTTCGAATTATAGTAACCATTTCTGATTAGCTACTTACTTTACTTTTTATTTTCTAAACATATCCTATGCAAGATCAGTTTTTGTCACTTAACACTTGGTTTTCTCTCAAACTCACTTATACTTACACCCGGATCAGATGAAGCAGAGTCTTTTCTAAGAGTTGATAATAATATAACAAGTAACAAAGAACACAAAGAGATAATTTTCAAGGTACTTGCATATATTACTTCTCAACTCAAAGTATTACAAGACTCTTACAAGCATATTACATGAGTTACAATGAGAAACTATATATACTACTACCTACAACCGAACCAGCTGGGAACCTATGACTAAAGCATGTACTACAATGCTAGAGTTAAGGTATCTTAGATAAAGTATTATCTAAGATATGGTAGTCATGACATGTCCATGACTTACCTTTTGTCACCGACTAAGGTTGGTAACTGTACTAACTAATCAATGTGAACAGTGGAATAAAGTATCGTCAACTACATGGCTTTTGAGAAAACACCATGCAGTATCTCAAAGGTCTGCAGTGGAGCGTTAGAGACACCATACTTATGTCTACTGGTTCATAGTAGTGTTTTCTGAAGGGTAGTTGGCTTCGGTTATACTTCGGAAGAGGCTACTTCTTCCGAGGCTTGAGGACTTCTTCTTTTCTTCATGCTTCAGAACTTCACCATTGATATTTTCTTCTCATACTTTATCTTCAGAAGTGAACATTTTGTCTTCGGAAGTAGAGTTTGTCTTCGGAAGTTGATCTTGCACTTTGTCCTCAGAAGAACTATATTTCCTTCGGAAGTTCCACACTTGACTTCGAAAGTCTTTTAATAGATGTACCAAAATAGTCTAAGTGATTTGGTTTTGGTTGCATCAGCCTTCTTCTTGATCCGACATCCTATCATATCTTACATCTTATAATCATAAAAATAGGGCATATTGAACATATAAAGCATACAAATATAAGCATTTATGGCACACTAAAATATAAACCCAAGTATTAATGTTTACTTACTTAGCATAAAGCTACCCGTACTGGCATCCGTTATTTCTATTGGTCCCATTTACAGTTTAAGTCCAGGTATCTGGAAATGCTAGAATCTTTCAAGCTAGAAATTTTCATATAACTAAGTAGTGGAATCAAAAGTCAAATAACCATACAAGTCACAAATAGACTAGTTTATTACACACAAGAGTTCTTGTTCTAAACATTCATAATACATATTCTTTGAAATGGGATGCAGTCTATATTCCGGGAGCTCCTTCATCCCAATCATTACATACTCACCTACACTTGGATTTACCTGACGTGCATGCTAAAAGTCAATATTCTTGAGTGAGTTCTAGATAATTAAATATATTTAGTCTACTATCAAGTACAATAACCAAAGACACATTATATCATAGAAATATTTGTAACTTTGCAAACATATCATTCATTCTTTCTAAATATCATAGTTGGGTAATATACTTGTACTAAAGCACACAACTATAGTGATCATGTTTTCTATTTAAGTAGAGTAATCAAATTTAAGCACAAAGTAAGCTATTATACCATGCAATAAACTAAGAAAAGCAATCAAAAGTTTAGCGCAAAGGAAGCTACTATAACCATATAATGCACTAAGCAAGGCAATCAAAATCAAGCCCAAAGCAAGCTACTATATCCATGTAATGCACTATGCAAGGCAATCACATGATAGCACAAAGAAAGCTAATATAACCATGTAATATACTAAGAAATGCAATCAAATGCTTACATGAGTCCAGACTTGGGTTAAGGTAAAGCACAACAAAATCCATATACTCACATTGACTTTGATTTATAAACTTTAGGCATAACTAAGCATGAGTTCATTGGATAGGAACTTCAGGTAACCATAAGGAAAATATTCTAAGTATAGTCAATACGAACAATCATTAAGTTAATGTAGATAGATAATGGTTTATATTGGTTAAGGACTGAACCAATGCATATGAGTTACCTCAATATGAGTAGCTTTGTTCAATGTAGGTGCTTAGTTCAATACGATTGAGTATTTTCCTGATACAAATAGATTAACTAAGTACGGATGAATCATTAGATAATTAGCTAAGTATGGGTTAATGCAGATGTAACTGTAAATGCGGGTAATAGATAAGTTGATGTTGGTAATAATGTCTTAATGAGTGTGAGTATACATTGATGCGAGTGAGGGAGTATCAATACAAATTGAGTTTTGCTAATCGACCAAGTGTTGGTTGATACAAATAGACATACTTTGATGTGAGTGAGATGAGATTAATACAAGTAAGTGTTGATACAGACATGTAACACTTAATGTGGACCTTTAGTCAATGTTGTTTTAGTGAACAGTGGCTGCCAAATATGAATACGGTGGAAACAATGCATAGTTATATGATTAACTTTCATTGAAAATCATTGTAACTTTAAGATACAGACCTGTGTTCTTAAATAGACTTTAAATAATAACATTAGAAAAAGTAAATATGAATTCCAAAATAAAGATGGCAACTTTAATTAAAAAAATCAGAGATCTAAGTGTACAATGTGTTTAAACATGCATATCATCCCCAAAAGTGTAAAGGGAGGGGATCTAAAACTCAACTTGTTGATGTTGAAGAGTAAACCCTAGAACGAACTCCAAAAACTCGAGATCTACATTCTCCTTCATAAAGGTGAAAAATTTATCATAAGATCTCGATAGAAACATACCCATAAAATAGATCTAGGCTCGTTATCGATTATAGAAACATAAATCATTAACTTTCACGCAAAATCTAATCTTGCACTCTCTAGGTATTATGACTTCCCTCTCTAGAAACCCAAAAGCTTTGCATATAAGGTATTTTCCAAAATGGGTAAGGGGAGGCTAAGATCCCCCCCTCCTAATACCAAAATATTTTCAGGGTTATATTTTCATTAATCCTTCTAAGACTTTCTTTAACTTTTGGTGTTTTAAATAGAACTCGAGCCGTTTTTCCTTTTATAAAAAAATTAGGATGTTATAGTTTTGTTTAAGTGGAAATACAAACTCATAAATTTATTTTCACATCACGCAAAAAATTATATATTTGTATTCCAAATCCTACTATTATGTAACGCCCAGAATAAAGTCGAAACAAGTCAATTAATAATAATGGGCTTAGCCGAGACTATTTAAAGAAAATAAGAGGGTAATGGAGTATGGACTGAGTAGACCTCGCGGGATACATGTTTGGCGAGTTTAAGGTCCTGAGAACGCCCGATATATATAAACATATCAGCTTGAGCAAACTCTCATTTGCAACTCAACACCACAAATTCTAGAGAGAGAGTGTGTAGAGAGAGAAAGTGGAGAGAATTAAAGATTTAAGGCTCGGTTGATCACAGGATTGAAGATCGGTGTTCGTGGGCATCCAAACAAAAAGAAAACACCAAGAATCCTCGTAAGAAACATCATTTAATCTTTCGTTTTGATGTAAACCCAGATTCTAGGGCTTAGGTTTGTGAAAGTGGCAAAAATTCACCCAAAACTCATGTTTTTGTGTAAGAAAACATATAAGAAGCTTAGATATAGCTTATTGGGAGATAAACCAAGGTTTTGGGTGTAAAAGATTGAAGTTTCGGGTCAAAAATGGGTTGGTTCGTAATTTTCAGCCCGTTCAGCGAAACTGGGTGTTCATCTAGCAAAATTATGTATTCCTCCAGCGAAACTATGGGTCTTCCTGCGAAACTATAGTTTCGCAGACATGGTTTTCCAATAAAAGTTGGGCGAAACTGGCAACGAAGATGCTAGCGAAACTGGTAGCGAAGATGCCAACGAAACTGCCAGCGAAGATGCCAGCGAAACTAGCAGCAAAACTGCTGGTGAAACTAGCAACACAACTGCTGATCTGGCAGCGAAATTAGCAACATAATTAGGCAAAAATTAACTCCTTTGAGTGTTAACTTATCTGCAGGCTGTGTAGTACAACCCTTTCTTTGAAAGCTTGATTGAGAAGCTACTCATCGAGTCCAGGTGAGTTCTAGATCCCCTATTTTAAAGGTTTTGAACTAGTTTGGGGCTAGAAATGCATACTAAGGTGCTGTTTGTTTTTTCTGCAGGAAAACGTCTGTAGTCTGCGGACCACATCTGCAGATATCTGCAGCAGAAGAGGTGGACCAAATGTCTGCAGTCTGCAAGAAAAAGACTCTTTGTTTTGTACAAACCATATACCAACCAATTAAACCAATTCATTTCTCATACAAACCATAAACAAACTAATCATACAAATCATATACTAACCAACTAAACCAATTTATTTCTCATACAAACCATATACAAACTAATCATACAAACAAACTAATCATAAACACAAACTAATCATACAAACAAACTAACCATATACAAACTAATCATAAAAACAAACTAAGCATAAAAACAAACTAATCATACAAACAAACTAATCATACAAACTAATCATATACAAACAAATCATATAAACAAACTAATCATACAAACAAACTAACCATATACAAACAAAATAACCATATACAAATAAAATAATCATACAAACAAACTAATCAAACAAACAACAAATAATAAAAACCCGGTAACTG
>BJCM01268396.1:18359-29868 GCA_018326385.1 Flaveria bidentis
ATCTTAGATAAAGTATTATCTAAGATATGGTAGTCATGACATGTCCATGACTTACCTTTTGTCACCAACTAAGGTTGGTAACTGTACTAACTAATCAATGTGAACAGTGAAATAAAGTATGGTCAACTACATGGCTTTTGAGAAAATGCCATGCAGTATCTCAGAGGTCTACAATGGAGTGTCAGAGACACCATACCTATGTCCACTAGTTCATAGTAGTGTTTTTCGAAGGGTAGTTGGCTCCGGAAGAACAAATTCTACCAAAGCAACTTATACTTCGGAAGAGGCTACTTCTTCCAAGGCTTGAGGACTTCTTTTTTTCTTCATACTTCAGAAGTTCACTTATGATCTTTTCTTCTCAGACTTGATCTTCGAAAGTGAATATTTTGTCTTCGGAAGTAGAGTTTGTCTTTGGAAGTTGATCTTGCACTTTGTCCTCGAAAGAACTCTATTTCCTTTGGAAGTTTCACACTTGGCTTTGGAATTCTTTTATTAGATGTATCAAAATAGTCTAAGTGATATGATTTTGGTTGTACCAGCCTTCTTCTTGATCCAACAAACTCCCCCTAGGTTGATGCTACTAAAACCTCACTTGTTTCTGCTTCTCAAAACTTTTAGCACTAGGGAAAGCAGATATTTATCTGTTTCTTTGTTCTTCCTAGAAGTAGTGCCGAGAAGCTTGTACAAATCATTAGTTGATAAGAGATCTAGTTTGTCACTCTGAATGATATGCACCCTTTATTGGGTCCCTCTGAAAAGTGTTAGTTGACAAGAGCTGTAGTCATACTCCCATCTAACTATTGGTTCCAATTCGGGCCTTCCACCATATGTAAAAAGGCTTTGCCTTTGGTGGTTGACCTTTCCTTATCTTCCTTCTTATTTCAGTTTCAACTCCTTTTCAATCTTTGCTTTTGCGGATAGTTTAGCAAGATGAAGGCTGCTAAGATGCCTACTTATGTGACAATAGTTTCGGAGTTGGAGGGATTGGAGAATGGTTTCTCTGCTAACTCAGCAATGTCAAATCTACTAGAGTGTAGCAGAGAGGAGGCATTCAGCCTGTTGCTTTCTCCATTCTCTCTCTCCATAACAAAGTTGTGAGAGGCTTCATAGAACCTTCACTAGATAATTTTCTTTCTAGGCACAAGGGGCTGACTAGGAATCTTGTCCTCTTTCTTTGTATCCAGTAGAGTCACCAACTTTCTTCTCAGCTTCTTCTCTTTATCATTTAAGGAGTCAGAGTTGAGACCAAGAAGTCTAGCAGCATGGTCCAGTGTTCCTCTAGGCAGATCAAGAAATTGATCTCTTGTGAGGGAACATGAAGATCTATCAACATAAGTCAGTTTGACAGAGTCTTCCTCACACGAGATGTCATTCAGGGTTATGCAGTTTGTGAGCTTTGTCTTGATTACCTTGACCTCTTCTAAGGAGAGATGTTTGGAAGGCTGAGGGGATGGTTGTGGCATAATGGTTCTGGAGAGTGTTTTGGGTTGGAGGATGAGTAGTTTAGGTGGTTGAGGTGAGGAGGTAGGTATGGATAATGGTGTAGGTTCAGGTGTGTTGGGTTTAGTTTTGATGGTGAATGGAGAGAGAATTGGTTCAGGTTGGGGTTGAGTGGTTGGCTTGAAGATCATCCCTTGTACCCTTTTATACATCTCTTTTCTTTTTGCCATACGAATGTCAGCCTTGATGTCGTTGACAATTTGTTGAAGTGTCTTTTCAGACATAGGTCCCACCTGCCTACCAGAGAAGCGATGAGCCCTGAGATAGTCTTTCATTCAGGCTTTCTCACCTATCTTCTTGGTCGTAGTGACCCCATCTTGTTCTTTTTTTCCCTTAACTTCTCTCTTGTAGTTTTTCTTTCTTTCTCTAGTTGATCTTGCTTTTTGTTGAAGAGCCATAGGATCGTATCATTATTATATGGAGATAGTTCTCAAAGAGAGAAACATCTTGAGGTTAGGAAAGATATCCTTTCCCTCTAGAGCTGCAGATCAGCTTCCCTCTCTTCTCTTTCTCTTTCCTCCTCCAAGGCCAACCATGCTGCTTCCTCCTTTTGTTCAATCTGCAGCCTGGTTGCCTTTCCTAGCTCTACTAACTCCTCTAATGGTAGTAGGAGTATGTCTTCATTAGCAGCTCCAAGCTTGATGAGCCTGTCAATAATGTCTACCCTCTTTTTGTTGTTGACTACCACCTAGTTGGCTGCAGCTGCTTTGGAACTGGCAGCTAACAATTTCCTAGTTTGAAGTCTACCTTTTCTTTTAAGCTTTTCAATCCTCTCCTCCTCCTAAAGCTCTTCCGCAGTCATTTTCTTCTTTTCTTTATCATCTTTGGAAGTGCTTGACTTTGGTGGTTCTTGGATGGAGGGTTCAGATTGAGATAGAGGTGGTGAAGGTGTTTGAGCTAGGGGTCGGTCGAGAAAGTCCTCACTATTTACCTTAGATGCCAGCTCTAGAATTGCATCTATGATGATTAGATCCTCTGACAAGGAGAACAATCCTTCCGCAACTTCCATCTCAGCTTCGGAAGACTCAACTTGTTCTACCGAGGCTTTGACTTTAGCTTCGGAAGTTTGAGGAAGTGTAGTATCTGTCCCATTTTGAATGACTCGGTTATTGGGCCATTAGTCCTCATTTTCCCTTCAAAGTGAATCTCAGGTTCCATTTGGACCTTAGGTTGACCAACTTCTTCCACAGTGGTAGAAGGTGCACTTAACCTCTAAAGCTCTTCAACTCCAAAGTACATCATAGCCGTATCAGGGCTAGACTGATCCAAAGAAGATCTTAATAGGAACTTGGAGAAAAGCCTATAGAGATCTTTTAGCATCCTTGGGTCTATTTGCAGGACTACTTGGGATGGCTCAGGAAATATAGTTGCAGTGGGAGCCAAGTATCTAGAAGTTGTAGCTTGGCTCTGTGGTTCCATATGTGTTTGTCTCTGAACACTCTCCTTATTTATGATAGTATCATCTTGAGAGCTAGATGAGCTAAAAGAAGAGGTCAGTGAGACTTGAATTGATACATGCCTAATAGATCTCTAAATTTGTTTCTCGGCTAGTTGAGCCTTGAGATTGTCAATCTCAAGTTGCTGAGTGGTAGACCTATCCTCTAAAGTCTTAACCTTAGATTCAAGATTTTAGACTTTAGAAATTAGGTCTTGAATTGTGAGTTTTAGACTTCCCTCATCTTTTTTAAAAAATCATAGGGAGATGAGGTAACATACCTAGTATGTTCATTCTCCCCACCAGATGTGGTTTCTTGGCACCCTGGTTTCCCTTGCTTAATGATGTCTCTTTTAAAGTCATCAAAAGGCATGATTGCCATAGATTCAGTCTCAGAGATGTTGCCACTGTCCGGTAGGTCCATTGAGGAACCTTCTGTAGTGGCAGCTAAATCTGCATGAGTCCCCTCCATATCAGTAGGACTCACATCAGTAAAAGCTTGCTGATGGGGGCTAGAGATAAGAGGTCTCTCTAGCCTTTGTTGATCTTTGAGAGAGTGTTGTAGATCAACTTCATTGCCATAAAGAGACATAATCTATTCATCAATTTTGAAAAGAAGGTTAGTAAAGGATATAGAAGTTAAACCTAGTGACTCGGGACCTTGATTAGTGTCTACAGGCATTGAGCCTATGGTGGGACTGTCCCTTTGGGGTTGCTCAGAGGAATATGAAGACTCACCCTGAGGGTATTCAGCTTGGGTTTCAAGCTCATGAGTTTGAGACTGAGGAGACTCAAAACCCATATTAAGGTCAATTATGAAGGATGGTAAGACCTCAAACTAAGTGGGAGCCCATTGTTCCACTCTAGTCCTTTTGGATTGAACAAGAGGAGCTTGGTCGTTTGGGGCGTCTTTGATATGTGATGGTGATAGGGCGAGAAGGTAGATTTGGCAATGTGAGGGCAGTTGCTGGTGTGGGTTCATCACCCGTGGGGTTAACAGGGATATCACCAGGAGATATTTGCTCAGTCATACCAGGAAGCAGAGCAGTATATCTTCCAATGAAATTTGTGGACATTTTTCTTAAAGTTTTGAAGATGGTCGGCCTCATTTGAGGGACAGTCAGAGCAGCTACACAAACAAGCTGACTCTTGTCCAACTCACAATTAATTATATGCTGGAGAAATCTGGGATACATGAAGAATGTTTCCCGCTGGAGGTTTCCCATAAGATTGGTCAACACAAATCTTGAATAGTTAAATCGAAGGCTTCTCACTATTCCATGAACTAGGCACCCTAGTTTGTATGGAATTTGATCCCATCCCCCTGATTTGTTGGATAGGCAATGAAGAACGACATGCAGCAGGAACTTCTAGTTGTATGAAAAGTTGAACTTGTAGACTGTAGACCTGCTAACATCTCCACCATATCCCATTTGGTTTTAGGTGTTGTCCAAATTTGCTTTGGGGAACTCTGTGGGGGCGCCTTCATCATAATGCTCGAGATGCTCCCTGATGAGTTGTTCGGTGATGACCAACTCCTGGCCACAAATGGTTGTTCTTATTACCCACACCCCATTTAGGGTTTCAATCTGACTATTTGCCCAAAATTCATTCATATGATTTGAATAAACTACAGGGTTAACAGTCAGAGCTGTGTAATAAGATGATTGGGTAAGAAAGGAAATGATATCGGAGAAGTCAGCATCTCTTGAAGAATTAAGAAGTGCGACTTGATTGTGTTGAGGGTTAAGTGCCATTTGTGAAAGTTGTAGGTAGATAAGTTTGGACTTGGGTAAATTAGAGATGAAAGAAGCTTTTAGGGCAGTAAATGTTGGTAAGAAGATGAAAGTGAATAGTCGGGATTATTTAAAAGAGGATGAAATGGTGGTTAAAGGGGTTAGGATAAGATGATGTGATGTTTTAATGGGTGATGTGACAGGGGCGGTAAGGTTTAGTTTAGTTAACTAATCCGAGATCATTAACAAAATCTTTACTTTTTGTAGAGTGGGGCACAAAAGATTTTCGTTACACAGTAAAGTCTTTCTTTCGAGTATAAAGTATTTCCGAAGGTAATTTGTCTTCCGAAGGCAATATTTACTTCCGAAAGTAGGGTCCCATTTCCGAGAGTAAAGTTTGCTCTCCGAATGGAGAGTTTTATAAGCTTCGGAAGTATATCTGATATGTAATCAATCGCTTCTTCCTAGATTAAAAACTCTTCCGAGAAGAAATTATCCTGGGAGGAATTTGCTTCAGAAGATATGTAAAACATCTTCTGAGGGTTAATTCCTCTTCAAAAGAATTTACACTTAGTGAAAATTTCTGAGAGAGACCTTTTGTAATAGGGCTTAGATTGTACTGACATAAGACATTACATATTTAAAAATGTTTTCAAAAGAGGTGGGCTAATCAATGTTTATTATCCAATGGCTGTAATGAGATACTTAAATCTTTGTTCATCAAAAGCTTTGGTGAACAAATCAGCATATTATTCATTTGAGTCAACTTTGATTAGTTTAATTTGATTTTCTTATGAATATCTTTAATGAAATGATACCTGATATCAATATGCTTTGTCTTGGAGTGCTTCACAGGATTTTCAGTGTTGGAGATAGCACTGCTGTTGTCAATGTGGATAGAGTGCTCATGAAGTTGTATCCGTAGTCTATCATCTGGTTCTGAATCCACAACAGCTGAGCACAACAACTCGTAGCAGCAATGTATTCTGCTTTAGCAGTTGATGTAGAGATACAATATTGCTTCTTGCATTTCCATAAATAATCCTTCCACCAAGAAATTGACATCCACCTAATGTTGATTTCTTGTTGATGTTGCAACCACCATAGTCACTATCAAAGTAGCCATAGAGATTGAAATTATTGTTCCTGGGATACCAGAGACCTAATTTAGGTGCTTCCTTAAGGTCACTGAGGATTCTCTTAGCAGCAACTAGGTGAGACACCTTTGGAGCAGCCTGATATCTTGCATAAATGCAGGTTGCAAACATGATATCAGGTCTACTTGCTGTGAGGTACATCAGAGAACCAATAATTGCCCTATAATGATGTTGATCAGTATCCTCCCCCTTAGAATCAGGACAAAGATTATGGTTTCTGGGTATGGGTGTCTTGGCCGACTTACAATCTTTCATGTCAAATCTTTCTAAGATGTCATTGACATACTTAGATTGATTGATGAAAAACACTTCCTACATTTGCTTTACCTAAATTCCGAAGAAAAAGTCCATTTTCCCATGCAACTCATCTCAAACTTTTTCTTCATGATGCACTCAAAGTCTTTACATATTTGGTCATTTGAGGAACCAAATATGATGTCATCAACATAGACTTGAACGAGCAAGATGTCTTTTCAAGACTTCCTTATGAAAAGAGTCTTGTCAATGGTACCTCTAGTGTAACCATTCTTCCATTCTTCAGTAGAAACTAGGACAAAGTCTCATACCACAGCCTAGGTGTTTGGTGCAGCCCATATAGAGCTTTATCCAATTTACACACATAGTTGGGTTGTTGTGGGTCTTCAAATCCTGGAGGCTGGCACATATAGACTTCCCTATCTATATCCCCATATAGAAAGACACACTTAACATCAAGCTGGTAGACAGTGAAATTCTTGGATGTAGCATAGGCAAGGAAGATCCTAACTGCCTCAAGTCTAACAACAGGTGCAAAGACATCAGTATAATCAACTCCTTCCTCTTGAGTGTATCCTTGAACCTCCAGTCTTGCTTTGTTCTTGATGATCAAGCCACTATCATCTCTGTTGTTTATAAAAACCCATTTTATGCCTATAGGTACTTGACTATATGATAGTGGACATAGGTTCCAAACCTTTTGTATTTTGAATTGAAGCAGCTCCTTGTACATCAATCCAACCCAACTACTATCTTTCAAGGCATGTTCTACCTTCTTAGGTTCTATCTGAGACAGGAAGCATGAGTACAAGCAGACATTCCCATGTTGAGTCTGTCCTCTTGTTCTCACACCTTCAGAAACATCCCCTATGATGTTCTCAGCTGGATGATGTTGTGGATCCTGAGTCAAGGAAATACCTCCAGTTGTAAAGATAGATCCAGATTGGACATATTTTGTTCAGGAGCATGAACACTTTGTTCAGCTGTTGTTTCACACTCATTCAATGAGGACTCATTGAATGAATGAGAAACATCACCATTTGTTGGCTATGAAGTAGCATTAACAGTTGCGTATTCCTTCAAGATGCTACTTCCATCAGTTTGGTGTTCTGCAGGGTCACCTAACGAAATTTGAGGGTCAATAGGTGAATTATTGGTTGAAGCTCCACTATCCCTTGAGATAGTTATACTGTTAGATCTGCCAATAGTGGAAGCTTGATTTGTTGTAGCTCTTGGAGAACTTGAAATAGGTCTAGGTAACTCAAATAGTTGGTTATCTTCAGAATTACTTTGAGTACCTGTACAAGCTGAAACATTCTCACAAGATGGTTTAGAATAGTTTGGAAACAATTCTAATTCAAAAATATGATCAGGGCCATTCCCCCTAACACAAGGAGTGTGCTCATTGACAACAATGTTAAGTGATTCCTCAAATTGTTGATTTTTGATGTTGTAAACTCTATAAGCTTTAGAGCTAGAGGAGTATCCAACAAAAATAGCATCATCTGACTTTTCAGCAAATTTTTCCAAATTGTCTTTTGTATTAAGTATGATACACCTGCATCCAAAGGATCTTAGAATGCCAATGAACGGTGGCCTCTTCTTCCATAGCTCATAAGGGGTTTTTCCATGTGGCTTTTCTACAAGAACCATGTTCTACACATAGTATGCAGTGCTGACTGCCTCTGCCCAGAATGTTAGAGGTAGTTTGCAATTAGCTAACATAGTTCAAGAAACCTCAATAAGTGTCTTGTTCCTCCTCTTAGCAACACCATTTTGTTGAGGAGTTTTGGGAACACTATATTGTCTGGCAATCCCTTTTAAGTTACAAAATGAGTCAAGAACGAGGTTCTTAAACTCATCCCTTGATCACTTCTAATTATCTTAACCTTATGATCAATTTGATTTTTTATCTTAAGAATAAAATTTTTTAACGTTTCAGCAGTTTCATCTTTAGATCTTAAAATGAATACCGATGTAAATCTTGTAAAATCATCAATAATCACAAGGCAGTATGATGTCCTTCCAATGCTTATTATATTTGTCGGACAAAATAGATCCATGTGCAATAAGTGTAATGGAGTTAATAGCTTTGGATTTGTGAAATGCCCTGTGTTGCTTCCCTTTTAGGCATGCAACACAGTTATCTTTGCAGAAAAATTACTTTTTAGGCAAACAATGTGCCAAGTTATTTTTAGCCAATTTATTCATTGTCTTAAAATTTACATGACACATTCATTTATGCCATAGTATTGACTCATCACCATCAGCTTTGGAAAGGAAGTATGATACTTCACCCATTGGGGAAGCATTGTTCATATCAAGCTTGTACATATCCCTTTTCCTAGGAGATCTAAGATGCACCAATTCCTGAGGAATTGTCATCCTGGGTTTGAGGATAATGCACTCATGTTCTGTGAAAAGGATTTGATGATTTTGATCACAAAACTAAGAAACACTTAATAGGTTGTGTTCAAGCTGTTTGACAAAGTGAACTTTGTCAACTTTTAACTTTCCGTTGGATATACTTCCTCTGCCAGAATTATATCCTCCAGCCTCACCTCCAAATTGGTCAGAACCTCCATCATAATGTTGAAATTGTTGAAGTAGAGATCTGTTCCCTATCATGTGCCTGGAGCATCCACTATCCACGATCCAAATATTGTTATTCTTGTCATATGGATGTCCCTGCATATAAGATGAGATGATTAGTTTTGATTGGAAACCCAAGCCTTGTTGGTCTTGGGTTCTTCCAATGATAGAGACAAAATTGAACCAAAGGTTAAGCATGGGGATTCAATGGAAGTCATTGAAGAAGAGGTTTGGGCTGTATTATCTTTCTTGATCTTCCAATCCATCTTTTGGTTGATCTTGGAGGATGAGCCTTTTGAGGCTTTAGTAGCATAGCATTCTTTTGAAGTTTTTTTTCTTTTCGGAAGAAGCCTTCACTACCCTTTCTTCAAAAGTAGTCTTCTTCTGGGATGGTTTCAAGAGAATTCTTTTGTTCTTTTGATTTTTGACAACTTTGGCTTCCGAAGCCTTTTTCCCTTCGGAAGAAGGACTTTCTTCCGAAAGCAATCTTGCTTCGGAAAACAACTTTCCCTTTTTCATCACTTGAACCATTTGATAAGGTCCAAATGAGAAACCTTTCCTGACTTCTTCTCTTTTAACATTATTTGCATAATGTGTGCTAGTAGGATTGTAATAAGAATCTTTGGCCATGTGGTTTTGCAGACCACATATTATGCATGCAATGTTAGTTTTCTGGGAACTTGAGGATTGTTGTTTCTTGTTCCTTTTCTCTTCATCAGCAACCTTTCCCTTTAACTTCTGATCCTTTGGTAAAACAGGAGTGTTGGTACCACACCCCTTTTCCTGAATCAGAATTGCCTACCACCTGGAATACAACTAAGATCAATACACCCTTTTATTTTGGGTCAATCATTAGCTTAGACTCAACCACTTTCTTGGCAGTTCTTCTTGCTACTTTAGCTCTTCTTCTTTTGGCTTTGGTGGTCAGGATTTGATCATCACCGGTAGGAGTGGGTTGATTTACCTGTTCCTTCCCTGTGGTGGTCTTTATTATTGCATCATTCTTCAACTCAAGTGAAGATGGGTCATTAGATAAGACCTCTTGCTCTTCGGTACCACATCTAGGTTGTCTTATGGACTCATTAGAGTGTTGTGGAGCAATTTCATTGGTCCCCAACCCTCCTTTGTTATGATAAAAATTTTTGGAGTGGGAGGATGATGCAATAATAGCTTGGAAGTTTTGCTCAGAAATGACATACTTCCTGGCTTGAGCCTCAGAAGTGACAAGCTAGGCTTGAGCCTCAGAAAATTTGGATATTAAATCCTTTATTTGAGTCTTATAATTTGTGTGTTCATGTTTTAATAAGGACACAGTTTTCTCTAACTCCTCAATTTTTCTTTGATAGTCAGATTCAACTCTTTTAAAATCAGAGTTTAAAATATTTAGAGACTCAATGTCAGATTTAATCTCCATATTGTAGTCCTGATACAATTTAACCTTAACAATACATGCAGGAGTACAAAGATGTTCATATACCTTATTGTCATCTGTTCCTACCATGAGTGCTTGAGCAGGAGTCACATCCTATACCATGAAGCTCTAGTCAACTTCTTGAGCCATGACAGCTGTCTCTGTTGACTTTCTAGTGGTCTTTGGTGTAGAGGGATGTGTGAAGGCCTGTGAGGTTCCCAGATTTGAATTGGGAGCCTTACATTCCCTTGCAAAATGACCAAGTTGGTTACAGTTTTAACATTTGGCCTTAGTTTTTGTCAAACCCAAATTTGTTGTTGGTTGGGTTTTGGGGAAATTGCCTTTCAGTTCTCTTGTAGAACTTCTTTGCTCTATAGGTTAAGAGAGCCATTTGTTGGACTATGTCCACATATTCCACATCATCTGGACTGAAGCACTCTTGATCATCAAAGCAATACTGAAAATCAGTAGAGTGTCCACTTCCTGAAACAAAAGGCACAACTGTCTTGAAAAGAACCATGCTGAGCTTGTTGAGACCTTGGAGTCTCGGGAAATGTAATGTATGGTCTAGACGAACAGGATGGTTGTTGTGTGTATGTCAGGTACTGTTGAGGTTGTGTGGGTCCTGAGCCTTCAAAAACCATTAAAGTGTTGCTAGCAGGAAGACTTCAGGGTCTGCTTGTCTGATGGCCTCTCTTGCTTTCCATCTCCAGTCGGTATCCATGAAGGATTCCATAGAGTTTGATCATAGTGAGTTTGTTCAGATTTTCTGTCCTCTTGATAGAGACACAGTAGAACGTCCACTCAGTAGGAAGTACACTCATGAACTTTCTTGTGAGGTCTTTAAGTTCAGGAGTAATTCCCATAGACTGAAGGGAAGAAATGAGGTCCATGTACCTGAAGTATTGCTGGCTGAGAGTCACTCCAACAATATAGGTGAAGTTCTCAAACTGCTGCTTCAGTGAGTCTTTCTTGGAGTCATTGGAGCTGGAGTACATCTGAGCAAGTGCATCAAATAGTTCTTTACCTGACTTGCAATGCTCAAACCCCATCATGATGGAGTTAGGTATTGTAGTCATGAGAATAGTCATTGCATTGCTATCAATGTCTAGCTTCTTCTGGTCCTCATCTGAGTAGTCTTCAATGGCTTTCTCTATCATGGCACTGTTTCCACCGGGTGCTGCCACCTTGGGTTTATACGGGGACAATAGACTGCCACATCTTTTTGTTTTGATACTTGATGAAGCCTTCCGTGCGTTTGCTCCATGACCTGAAGTTTTCAGGGGTGATAATGGGTGCTTTGGTCATCATCCTCATCTCTACTTTAGATTTTTTAAGGGCCATTTTGAGTGTGGTGTAAGGAGGAGTGAAAAACAGGTTGATTTGGATGGTAAGATCTCACAATCAAGAGCCTAAGAAGCTC